>JXOV01003549.1:0-11478 GCA_001014945.1 Clogmia albipunctata
CCTTTAAAATAGCTATTTTTCAAAAACAAATTATATTCGAAATATTTATATTTTTTCTCATCTATCCACAGTATAGAAGACAACACCAGATAATCATTGGAGAGTGTTTCGTGCAAATGTGCGAATTGGATGCGAAAATGCTGAGAAATTGCAGTTATTTACAAGGACAAATGCAATTGTTCTCAAATGTACTAGAAGCAGAGAGGCACAAATTCTCGCACTACCAGGACATCAAGTTCAACCTGTTATTAACGTTTGTACCAAAACCTTTTGAATTCAACATTCTGAAATTGGAAGCGTTTGTTTTGGATATGATCATCCTAATTAGAGGAGAAATTGAAAATATGGTGATTAAAGAATATCTGAAACTGTTATATGAAAATAATTTGGACGTTCTTAAACAGAAAGTCAAAAATGTTAAGTTAATGGAAATATTAAAAATTCGCAAACATTTATATATAGCGAAGTAATATCGAAATTATTAGATAAGCAAATGAATTCTCTTTCGAAAAATAATCAAATAGATAAAGATAGAAAGATAATATTGTTTGATTTAGCTAAACAATTAAAAAATCACTTTAGTTTAAATCAAATTCCGAATGTCTTCACTTTCATCGATTGGCTCAAAAGGACTAAGCATATTTCTTATGAATGTGTAGAAAAAAAAATGAATGCCACATTGCCGAGACCATTTAGGGATTTGACAAGTCTGTCCAAATTGTATAAGAAACATCTACCAGAGAGGGAGCGTGAGGGAGAATTGTCCAAACTGTTAGACTGGCTCAAAGCCGATTTTGTAATAGAAAAAATGAAATATGACATTTATGATGAATCGATCATAGTAGAACTGATTCAGAAGATCAAGAAAAGTATTAATAATCCCTTCGATTTAAGGAAATTTGACCATATGGTAATCAAATTATTGAACAAACGAAGTCTTTACTTCGAACTGAAAATATTCAAAGATTTTCAGTCCGTTAAAAAATACTGGCCAAGGAACTACAAAAATCAAGTAATAAAGGNAAAGATCAAGAAAAGTATTATTAATCCATTCGATTTAAGGAAATTTGACCTTATGGTAATCAAATTATTNAGAAGATCAAGAAAAGTATTAATAATCCCTTCGATTTAAGGAAATTTGACCATATGGTAATCAAATTATTGAACAAACGAAGTCTTTACTTCGAACTGAAAATATTCAAAGATTTTCAGTCCGTTAAAAAATACTGGCCAAGGAACTACAAAAATCAAGTAATAAAGGAAAGAACTATAGGATCATATCAAGATCCTTTAAATAAATTGATTAACAACAATGCAAAAAATTTCCCCAATTTCAAAATTGTAGACTCTTTTCTTAGTCAAGTCAATTGGGAGAATAAAAATAAAATTGTAAAAAGAGTGAAATTAAACTCAGCATCTGATCTTACTAATTCAACGGAGTTGATGTTTTCCAAATTTGATTCCACAAATTTAAATGAAAACTGTGATGAAAGTTTATATGAAATATATTTGATTGAAATTATAGAAATATTGAAGAAAATGGAAGTGGAATTCAGTTGTGACTTTAATTACATGGACTTTGACTGTGCGATTCCCGTGGGAAGGAACCTACGTAACTATTTGACCCATGGTGAAATTTATTTAGATATTTTCTCCAAGGACTTGACTATTATAATTCAGAGCCACGTTGCAGCACTTTCAAAGTACTACAAAAGCAGTAAAATCTTTGGATTTCATCGTGAAGATGATTTCGATTTGGTTAGAAAAGCGTTTGAAAGGGAGAAACTGTGGTGCAGGGAAACATGGGTTTGGCTCAATTGGAATTTCAATTACTCAGCTCTAGAAGGGTGTGTTTCTTTCAAAATTCGGGATTATAATAATTTAACAATCGTTCATTACAACCTCAACAAAATTAACAGAGAAAATTTATTTGCAATGTATTTAATTGAAAAACTCACCTCTGCAAATGATTTCAAACACATTGATCTGTTTGAGAAAATGTTGGAAGAAAGCAAAGATTCAATTTACAAGACAATAGATAGTTTTGACATAACCGATTTCGATTCTCGTGAGATCTTCATTCGCGACCTGATTAACTCGACAGACATTGAAATGCAGAGATCCTTCCTGGCACATATTCTTTGCTTTGACTGTCCAGATTTAGGTTTATTTGAAAAGGTGTATTCAGAAGGCATTGATGTAGTCAATAGAGAAAATGGCCTCATGCAAATAGCTTCTTCACATAACCAGAATCATCTGGTAGAATTTCTTCTTAAAACAGATTTCTTTAGAACAAGAATTGATACAAGGTTCAAAAACTGGACAGCCCTCGAATGTGCAGTGATTAGCCAAAACGAGGTTATAGTTTCTTTATTGATTGAAAATGGAGTACGAGTTAATACTTTCGAAGGAAACTTAATTGAATGCGATAATATTAACATAGAAATGGTTAAATCTGAATTGTGGAAATATAATTATTATTGGGTTGATCAGAAATCACCGGTTAATATTGCAATAAAATATGAAAACATAGACATTCTCAAAATCTTAATCTCGCAAAATTCACAATTAAATTCTGTAAACTCTTATTCGCCTCTAATAATGAATGTCGTGTTTAACACTTCTTCTAATAGTTATTTATACAACAAGGTCGATAAGATAGGGCATTATTAAACACAAGGGTTGGTTTAAGCCACGAGCGTAGCGAGTGCCTTAAAGAAGGCCCGAGTGTTTAATAATGCTTATCGACCGTGTTTTATACAAAATTTTATGCATTTTTAAAATAAATTTACACAAAAATTAAAAAAATAATTTTTTAATTNCAAGATTTACTTGAAGAAGATGAGCCAGTACTTTTATTCCATGTGAGCTGCATTTATGGACGACATGAAATTGCGAAATATATTTTTGAAGAAGTTCTATCAACGAAAAGATTCCATTTACAAGACATTACAATTAATTATGATATTCCTTCTTTAGAGCTCATCAAATATTTGTTTAAGAAAGGCTTCATTAGGTCAAGTAAATATTTTGGATTCTCAGCAACTGAATCATTGTCCACCACTAAATTTCTAAGTGATAATTTCAATCCATCTGATATAAGGGAATTTTTTGAAGACATAACCTATATTGGAAATGAGGATGTTGCTCGATTTCTATTTCAAAATAAAATGTCTATGAAATGGGATGTTTTAGACACTCTTCCACTAGAATTTATTTTAAGCATTGATCCTCCGATCGATTGGATTGTTGAGAAATTTTCTTTCATAGTAACCACCAATACTTACAAACTTGCCCAAACATTGTGCAAATATCTGAAAGAAAAAAAAATACAGCTACCAATCTCTCAGTTGATAAACTTCTTTCGTGAAGTCAGGCCTCAAAAATGTAACTGGATATGGCAATGTGACTGGACACCAGCGAATCAACATGACCTTGATAAACTGTACCGATTCTCTTTATTGACAAATCATCTCACTTTTGCTCAAATAAGTTTAAGAAAAGGAGCAAATGTTAAAAATATCTTGGGTTTGGAACAATCACCACTTATCTTTTCAATTTTTTATGAAAACATTTACATGGCGAGACTGTTGTTAGAATATGGCGCTGATCCAAATTGTAAAGTTATGGGAATGTCTTTGATCGATTTAGCTTATATTTTTAATAAAGAAACTACGGAAATAATAAAAATATTTTCTGAAAATGGAGCTCCTCCTAATTTATTTGATCTTTTCGATTTATCTCCTCAAAATGATTTATATTTAGCTGTATTAAATAAAAATGAAGATCAGTTTAGGCTTGCCCTTGAAAATGGAGCAAATGTAAATTACAAGTATACTAGTGATGTGCAATATTTTAGTAACGAATACTTTTTACTAGATACTTCAATCTGAATTCAGTACTAGATACTTTAAAAAAAAAAGTAATCAATCCAAAATATCGATTCTCGACTTGATACAAAATATCAATTGATAAAAAATCTCGACTTGATACAAAATATCAATNCCCATTCAGGTGGAACAATTCTCCATCTATTAACGGGTGATTCAAAATGCGATGAAATGAGAAAGTTGATTCTTGGATCGGGAATTGATGAAACCATCAGAGATTTTCGTAACTGCACTGCTTACGATTTAGAAGTAATCTTGAGTCCTGATGAGGCACTACCAAAAGCTCTCTACGATTTTGATCCAAAAATGATCTTAACCGCCGGACTTTATCGAGATGATAATTTATTAATGGAATTGGGTTTAGAAAGAGGCGCCAATGTAAGTTCTAGAAGTCCCAGTGGTATGACTGTACTTGGTTTGGCATGTTTAAAATTTTCGCAGAAATCAGTCAATTTTCTTTTAAAAAATGGAGCTAATCCTCAAGAAAAGGTTGTCCTGGAAAGGAATGCCATTATGTGTGCAATTGCTGAGGACAGAGCAGAAATTGTTGAAGAATTGTTTTCGGAAGAATATGATTATAATAATAATTATGATATTGATGAATTGTTTTCATTTGCCTTTATACATTTTGCTTCAAAATCGTGTGAAATTTTGTTGAAAAAAGGAGCCAATGTGAATTTATTATTCAATGAAATGTCAGCTATTGAATTTGCTTGTTCAACTAAAAATCCTAATAGTTTAGAAATGGTGAAATTGTTATACAAATACAAATGTCAGTCAGATAAATCTTTAATATTTTACGCCAAAATGCAATTGAATCAGGATGTTATCAATGAAATATTGGACCATCAATAAATTGTAAATAAATTATGTAAATTTTAAAATTTACATGTAAAATAAACATATGTGCAAGTGTTTATAGTTATTTTATTGGAGTTACAATTTATTGTACCAGTTTCTGTTTCTGAACCAGTTGTACAATATCAAAACGATGTATGGTCTAACTGTAGGGAATTTATTGATCTCTAAAATAATACCCCTCGGGTTAACTAAGTCGATCGGTTTATTAGGTACAGTGATATTCTATGATTGGGCCTTTTAATTTGCAATTTCAATACTTCATTTAACATTGGATTATTATTCTCTTATATTACACCGAGCGCTTCTTACTTTCGCATCCCCCTCTCTCGCTAAGCAGCATTTACTCATGTGTTTGATGGCCTCGTCACTCTCTCCGCACACTCTGTCTCTGCACTTATCTTGTCCCTCTCCTCATTACCACATCGGAAACGCGCGATAAGGCTGATATCCTGACCAGAGCTTTGCAAAATGGATTGCCTTGTGAGACAATATTCGGGGCCCCCATAAAATTATATTGCGGTGCAATTTTAGGGCCCCTGTTTTGGCTCACCTTGCTTAGGTCGAAATTCGAATTTCGGGTTTATTGCACTTGACTACAAAAAGCATTCCTTTTTCAATTGTTGTGGGTAATGTTAAACAATTTAAATCTTGAGAGGGCCAAAAGCACAGATGTTTCCTTTTGCCTATTTTACTTCTTCCAATTTCGCTTTGCTGTTGTACGTTGCTCTCAACCAAACCGGGGCAATAAATTTGTGACACGAATCTTTTTTATGAAGGTCTTTTGGTTCGCAATATACTTTGAGAAATTTAATAAATTTCCTTGTATGCTTCGTTTCGAACAACGCGCTGAGCTCTGATCCTGACCTCTCTGTAGATACCAGGGCGTCCGGGCATAGCGACCCATTTTTCGGAATTCTTGAAATATTTCGGAATGTTTAATTACTCCCAGCATTAGATTATTTAAGAAATACTTCTTCTGTCGCTTACAGCTCGGAGTGAGCCAATGCGTCCATCGAAATTTGCCTCCAGATGTCCCTATTCAGGGCCGTAGTTCAGTAACTTGTAACCCCCATGAGACCGAGATCCTTCCAACTGCATCCAGCCCTCTTCTTCTCGGTCTTCCTCTTTCTTCGCCTGCCACAAGGTTTAGCTTCCAATACTCGGCATACCGTTTATGTTTCAGGCATTCGTCTAATGTGGCCCAGCCAGTTCGTGGTTATACCTCGAGCGGTACTCACCAATGTCTACTTGAACTGGTCCGAATATTTTTCGGAGTATCTTTCTTTCGAAGACTTCCATCTGCTGTAGTTGATTTGCCTTGAGCTTCCACACTTCACAATCGTAACTAAGAACAGGTCTTATCAAATACTCCCTATAGGAAATAGAGGGAAGGGGGAGGTTGCGCTGACCAATGAAACAAGTGCATTTATCCGTTTTTTTTCTCGCAATTTCGCAAACCATATCAAAGTACAATTTGAGGGAGGCAAAAAATTTAAAATTTAAATTTGATTTAATTTATTTCAAAATGCATAAAATTTTGTATAAAATACGGCATTATTAAACACAAGGGTACTCGCTACGCTCATGGCTTTAAAACACCCTGTTGTTTAATAATCCCATATCAGCAAATTACAATTTAATATAATTGTCGTTTCAAATGTAATTGACTGTTATACCCGCGCCTTTTACTCGTTGTACTAACTCTACCTTTTGAAATTCCACATATAACGATTAATTCAGGTTCAGGAATACTAGGTAGTTTTGCTTAATTGTAATACTTACTTGTGTAATACTAACTTTTGGGGGGAAATGGCATAAATAAACAATAAGTGAAGTAGAACAAAACAAAATCATCGGGCGAAAGGCGCTACACTTCTCTAAAGAACAAGGGTCACCAACAGTTTTTAGAAGTTAAACACTGGATTTCACAATTACAAAATTACTTTTTGTAATCTCAAAATAATTGTCCAAAACCCTTCAAAAATACTTTTCACAAACGAATTTATTCCGCTTTGAAAAAATCAAACAACAAAAGTCCAAAACAACTTGACAATCCTATTCCCTCCAAAAACTTGTTGTCGTCCCCGCTGTCAATCTCATTCCAAATCTGGCGGGATATTCAAATCATATTTTTGGGCTAACATTTTATTTGAAATATTAACATTTACAAAATTAAAATGATAACAATTATAAACCGACTTTGAGATTTTCACTTATTGAAATAAGAAAATGAACTTACTGATCGAAATATGAACAAGAATTGATCTTACAAACTAAAAGATTGAACTGGACAGCATTTTACATAACAAATACAAAGCAAAAAGAGTTCTCTTTGTTTTAACGGTCTGTACCCACATGTTAAAACCAATAGATTTCCCATTTACAACATTTTCTGGATTCATGTTAAAATTCTAATTTTAAGTTCACAAATAAATTCTAACTTTCTAATTTTTAACATTGAATTTGAATACTAATTTCTAATCTTATTTTGAATAAAAATATCTCGAATATAATAAAGAGCGGTTCAGTTCCCTCGAAGAAAAAACAATGAAGAATGCAAATAGCAAAGAACATTTTCACAATTGGACCTCACACGAATTGCAATTACCAGATCATCATGTCATCATTTCGCAACACCCAAGCTGAGCCTCAAGTTTTTTATGCAGCGAATTTACGATCGAAGTCAACAACTGCTAACACCTTACAAATACTACGTTTTGACTACCACCTGTTTACTACCAAATTATGATTGTAAAATAATTAATTGTAACACTATTTATGTAACACACTCCCACACACTATTTTCATAATTCGTTACACACCCCCTCCAAAATGTCATTGCGAATTAGTCTATAAATTAGGATGTCGCCTTAAGCGCAGGAGAATTCTTATTGCTAAATTCTGTCACGTATCATCTTAAACACTTACACTAAACTCTTGTTAAAATTCTAAGTAATTAAAGTAATAAATTTGTTAAAGTTAAAGTTGAAACCGAGAGTTCTAATTTCCAATCACCGATAATTCATCAGTCGCCTCCGTCCGCTCTTGCTTGCTTCAGATAGGATTGCCAAATCCCCGAAGAGCCTTTCTGAAGATCATCCACGTTACCACATCCTTTGGCTTTCANTTAAAGTTGGAACCTAGAGTTCTAATTTCCAATCACCGATAATTCATCAGTCGTCTCCGTCCGCTCTTGTTTGCTTCAGAGAGGATAGCCAAATCCCCGAAGAGCCTTTCTGAAGATCATCCACGTTACCAAGTCCTTTGGCTTTCATCTCAAAGTCACCCAATACTCGATTCTCNCCTTTCATCTCAATGTCACCCAATACTCGATTCTCTAATTAATCGTTTAGCCACTCTAGCTTTTACAGACTACTCGAGAACTGACCCTGCTCAACGACTAATACTTCTTCCATCATCATCGACGCTAGATCTTGCTATTACACAGGTTATTACAATAGTCGATTTAACATTGAAGAATGGGCGACGGGACTATTTGGTTCCAAAGTTCAAATTTTGAAAGTCTAAGAACTGAATTTTGCTGATGGATGCCATTAAAAAAAATATTTGAAATTTAACAGTTTAAGTTGCAAAAAATAATTAAGCTTTGTTTTTTTTACAATCGATTTAAATGAACTATTCTACGAATATCTAATTTCAGTATTATTTAAGTTCTACAATGAGTTCTAATACGATTTCAAATAACTATCATATAAAGAAAAGGATCAACGATTGATGGATAAGGAACACCTATATCCTTTCAATGATAATTAAGAAACCGCAGAAGTCGAGGATCACAGTGTCACACGTAATTAGCAAAGCCAAAATTGTACAAGAGGACTCGTATTCAAACGTCTAAAATTAAAAACCAGTGGTCTGCATTGACACCCGTTTTGCGAATTTGAAACAAGTTCACAAAAAATGATACCCGCCTTAGTCAAGTTCAAACAGAAATGAAACGAACTTAGACGGGTCTCAATAAATGTGAGCGCCGACCAAGGGAGTGTCGAGCGATTTCTACAAGTAGAGGAATAAAGAAGAGAGTAAATACAAAATTAAGAATTTAGGGAATTCATTTTTATTTTAATCAAAAATTATAAATTTTTATTTAAGGATGTTTAAAAGTAAACTAAAGATTGATTGTTGTTTTCGCTCCGCCGAATTGAATATTATATTACACAAACAAAACAGACCANGCAAATGAACAGTGTCGAGCGATGTCTGCAAGTAGAGGAATACAGAAGAGAGTAAATACAAAATTAAGAATTTAGGGAATTCATTTTTATTTTAATCAAAAATTATAAATTTTTATTTAAGGATGTTTAAAAGTAAACTAAAGATTGATTGTTGTTTTCGCTCCGCCGAATTGAATATTATATTACACAAACAAAACAGACCAAGCAAATCGCTAAGAATCTTCACGGAAAAGGGGGGGCCTGCAATATTTTTCCAATATTTCGTTGGTCGGTCGATTTATTTATGAACTTTATGAAACTTTATAAGAAATTGAATAAAACAGTGGAGGTTTACAAAAATTGAGGCAAAGATTTTCAGTTTCAAATAGTTTTTGTAGCAAAAGTCGCATGAATGTGAGCCGTTCATGCAGGCTTCTGTTAAACACACTTAAATATTCAAGGCCGATATGATATACCCACCATAATAAATTACGTAAAACATATGACAATAGTTTTAATTGACTTCATTCATCATAATAAAATTTAAAAAAAATAGAAATGTTTTATTGGTTACGAGTTTCTTTACCTTATAATTCATTCTAAATCACGAATTTATGTGATTAAACCCTAATTTTAGTTTTGTTAGTTTTCGGTTGTGAAATTATTACCCCTTATTAAGTTTTATTACTTTTCGGCCTTTCTTTCATTAAATGCTTAACCACTTAATTATTTTTATTAACTTGAGTGAAATCATAAAATCTCATAATAAAAGTTCTAATTAAGCAATTGACCAGTTAAATTCCCATAAAAGTTATTTATACAACAAGGTTAAATTCCGAGGGTTTCTAAATAATAATACTTCATTCCAATAAGGAACTTGGGATAGTCTTAACCTAAACCAACAGGTCTTAGACTTCTCGTGACTATTTGTTTGTCAGTGAATTAGTAGTCAATTAAAAGCACTTACCACAGACCAGGATGTGTACGGATCCAATCCATTTTTATTTATTTTTTTGCGCCATTCGCTATGAATATTATTTCGCAATGTTATTGACATATACAAATGGAAATATTTTCGCGCTAGAAAAATATCAGTCTTATTATAAGTAATGTTTGTTTGCACAACGAAAGAGTTCAGTATTGTTACGAATAATAATGAAACAGTATTAGTTCTAAATTCTAGATAAAGAATCCTTAAATCGGAGAACCTCCTGTATTGTGTTCATTTTTAATATAAAAAAATTCAATTTTCTTTTTTTTTTCTTTCGATTTATCGCTACCCCATCTCTGAATTCCAATTATTTAAATAAACAATTTTTAACTTTTTAAAAAAATACTTAAATAAATATTTACTTCAAATTTTAAATTTAAAAAATCGCCAACGAGACAATTTTAACTCCATTATATACGCATCTAGTCTCAATTAAGGTAATAGACGCACTCGTTTGTCCTTGATATATCTTGAACCAAAAGCTTGGGTCGTGATGTCACAGCAGGCCACCAGCAACTCATATTGAAAGTCTAAAAACCTTCATTTCGAAAATCGAGCGAAAAGTATAACAAAATTTTAAATTAAAAAAAAACAATGAGGACTATCGAAAACTGAGGTCATTGTGCATTGAAGGTGATAATATGGGTGCAATAGGTCATTTTTTACCCGAGGCTCAAATTTTCAAACACTATAACTTTTTTGTTTTCTAATATTTTCAATTGCATTAAACTGTTTTTTAAACTATATATATATCTGTTTTTCAGCGAATATCAACAGATAAGAAAACCCTTATCTAGGTGGAGTGGCAACTAGACTCTAGAATTTAAAGAGATAATGGACATATTCCCACAGAAGTGCAACAAACGCATTGAGATAACCGGAGGTCATCAAACCAATTTGTTATTTTGGTTACAGTTTCGTCCAGAAAACCCTTCGTTCATTCAACTCCGAGGAACTCTTATTAATGAATGCACACAATGATGGAAGAACGCATAAATAGGAGATCCGTACCTTTTCCGATGAGATTATTGCAACACAATTCGGCTCGTCGACAGTTGATTCTTGAGTTCTATTTCGTTGTAATAACTTTGTAAATTTCTATTCTAACTTTTGTAATAAACTCGAATATTTTTTTAAAACAAGTTTTATCATTTTTATTGTGACTGGTCATCCTTTAAAAACATTGATATAACAATAGTATTCTGTTCCAGAGGATTAAGAATTTTTTTTATAAATGCAAAACATATAGAAATGTATAAATGTTGTTATGTCATGCTGTGCAGCATTTGCTTTAAACTTACTTTGGAAAGCCCTTGATTATGAAAATTTAAGATTTTTGTCTTGTTACTGATTAGTTTTTATATTGATGTGATATTGTTTTGTTTGGAGTGATTAAAAATTTGCCTTAAAGATATCTTTTGGACTAATCAATATGGAATTTACCTAAAATTATCACAAAATAAATTCTAATGATAAAAATAAAACTATGCCGTATACAATTACTTATTTCATAAAAAGGTTTTTGGTTCGAAATTTTTTTTGCAATTCTGTATGTGAAGTG
>JXOV01003555.1:0-37778 GCA_001014945.1 Clogmia albipunctata
CATTCGAAGGCTACTAAGAATAGTACAAAATATTGCAGTTGAATAAAGAAGAATAGTTATACAAATTTCTTTGTGTTAGTAATAAATAATATATTATTAAACAGATCAATATAAAAGAACACATTGTGGAGTAAGCNAGTAAGCATTGACTACTAAAATGACACTATTACTATACAAAATTGTATAAATAATATTACACTCTTCGATTTCACGCATTTCTTTCAAGCTTTAAGTCGAACAATTGGTATTGACGATAGTAGTTGTTCGACAGTTGATATTAATTTTGTAAATGTGTTTACACAAACGTTGTTAGTGAAAACGTGTAATAAATTTCGAAAGAAAAAAATTATAGTCTGAACGGAGATAAACTGGATTCCATCGGGTTGAATTCTATAACGACACGACGCTTAACTAACTGCGCCACTCTGTAATAAAGTGACATAACAAACTACATTTTCAGGAAATTATTTACAAATTGAGATTTGACTTGTGGCATTAACTTTTAATTGTAATATGCCAAATGATAGTTTTATGTTGGTTATGTGGTATATTTTTTTTATTATTAATATAATTTTTGCACGCTGCTGTGCAAAGAGACCTATACTGATAATAGAAAAAAAAAACTTCAATTATTTATCCTTTCTGTAAACAATTATTTTAACGTACTTTAATGTAAATTTAAAAACCAAAGATGACATAGCCTTAAGCTACAAAATTAAATCTAAATCAAATCCTAATACCCCAAATTGGTTGAATGGGAACGTGAATTTGTAATTAAGCAGATATGCTCTTTTGTGTTTTGACCCGTTAATAATCCTTAAATTGGGGTTATTTCAACCAAATCCGGTAAACATTCGGTTTCTCCGTCCGCCGTTTGATGTTCCTTATTTTACATAAATGTTTTATTACACCCACTTGTATTTACATATTCATTTTCATAAATTTTATTTCATTATAAAACGCACAATTTGGCGGTGACTTTAAATGCTATTATTTTTAAAGTACCCAATTTAAAAGCATAAGGAAATATTGTAACAAAATAAGATTCTACATAATCAAAATTAGAATAAAATAGATATTGACTTAATTAATTATTTAAATATTTGGTTTCTTTACATTGGTTTACATTTTCTAATATAATATGTCACTTTTTCTCTTGTGATCCTTTTGACCATGTGAAAAAAGAAATTCAGAGGCCATTTTTTTCACAAAATCGCATATTTTTAAAAATATTTTTAATTCAATTTTTGTGTATTTTGAAGAAAAAGCAATCAATTATGTCCTTTTCTGGTGTAAAATCCGTTTTTAACTTCGGAAAGACTCAAATTTTTATAACATTTTCAATATAAAATTAAATCAAAATAACTTTGATATTATTTAAAATCCAATTTTAGCATTAGATTTTTAAAATCGGTCAAGCGTTATAAATTGGGTAATATTGAATTATTGATTCAATCTGAACAAGTTTGTGACAGAGGCAAACTTTTATTATTTGCATCTGTGGTTTTCTACTCTTTATTTATATTGACTTACTGTTTTATTTGCACACAATTAAATTATTGCCAAACAGAAACACTGACCTACATTTAATAAAATCTATAATGAATTATTTAAAATATAAGTGCAACAATAAATAAATGTAAAACTTTTAATCTGCAACCAGAAATGAATATTATTTAAATCATGCCGTTGTTCTGGGAAACATAATAATTTGTCCTGATACAAACACAAGGCCAGAAACTTTTAATTAGATTCCCAACACTTTAATTGTGTGCATCCAAACAGTGGTCATTGGATTATTAAATTATAATGCCACTAATAAACAAAGGGCTGCATTTGTAACAGTAAAAGAATTTGTGTTCAGGTTATAATTTCTGTTCCTCCTTTTTAAAATGGTATTTATTGAGCAAAGGAAGAAATTCCTGCCATGTGTTTTATATCGCACCAAAAAGAAAAAGGATTTTCGATTGTTTGTGTTTTCAAATGAAAAAATATTCGTGTAAGGCAAATTTATACGAGTTTAAACTTTCTAATTCGTAATTTAATTGTCTTTACAGCAATGTGGTCCAAAACAGAGATGATGCCAGTAAACAAGAATCTGGCAATAAATTGCAGTATCGGAAATCGGCAACCCTTTACAACATAACAGATGGCAGTCAAACTTTTAAAAGTGAACTTTTTATTCCACCAGCAGCTCTCAAAAAGACTACGGCTGATTTGAACAATAATTACCGGCCCAATTTCATCTCCACCCTGGAGTTTTACATTAATCCTGTCATTTCAGAAAATAATGAATAAATTTATGTGCCATATAAATTCATCAAATTATATTAATTAAAACAGTTAAATAAAAATTTTAAACTTATTCAACTTTATTACAATCAATTAATTTTTTTTAAATTCAAATAATAATCTAAACAAAATTTTTTTTTTTAAATTCAAGTTTAAAACTTAGTTGCTAAACACAACCAGTTTATTTTCCTGTTTTATTGGAATGATAAAGAGCGTATTATATCTGTCGTTTCTTAATTGTCCATATGGTTTAAATAGTCATGAGGCTCAACATGTTCGTTTTATAAACCGTTCCATTTAATGAAAAATAAATTTCACTTCCAATTTCTGAAAGGAACATGTGTTAAGTTTGAGACCCCCACCTCAACCAACGGCTTTTCGACATTTCAGTGACAATTTGTTTTCAGTGTATTATTAGTCAACTTATAGAACCTAGACAAGTTGTAAACGGATCCAGTTTATTTTATATTTTTGCGCGTTATACACAAATGGAAACTTTTTCGAGCTAGAAAAATATCCGCCCAGGATTCGGTCTCACGACCTCAAAAAGGCAGTTTACTTGACTATAAGGAAGATTTCATTTAATTATAAGTCATCAATTAGTACGGAACTGACTTTTCTTTGAATTTATAAAAAAATTGAAGAAAATCTTTTACGGAGGTCACGCTTCAATAACAAAGAAGAGGCACTAATGCTTTAATGAATACTTTCAGTTTATTATTTTCTAAGTAATTATCCAAAAACACTGATATTTTTATATTTTTGGTAGATAAAATTGATATTATGGTACTTATATTTGTTCAAAGATTTTTGTTCAAGTCTCTTGACTTGTATGAACCAAAAATGCATAAAACAATGTGTAAATCACGGCCGATGAGTATTATTAAACACTCGATCCTATCCTCCTATGGAACACTCTCTACGCTCATGACCCTCATCTTATCGTCCCAAATGCATAAATAATTATTATCAATTTTAAGAACAGAAAAGTAAAGCATTAAGTGTGAGAGGCGCATTCGGAAAATATGTTTAGAAGAGAAAAATTAAATGAAGTCAAAATGGGAACAATTTACTGAGAATTTTAATAATTTATTAATATTTAGATGAATTAAGATGTTTTTACTGAAAGATATAAATGTTATCTAATTATAATACCTAATTGTAATTTAATTTATATCAATAATAATTTGTGTAAATAATTATTAGTTAATTGTACAAGACTTTTTAACATATATTTGCACCAACAGTATAAACTTTCAACCATTTCTTTTATTTATGTTAGTATATACACCAAGGCAAATAAAAGCAACGCGTGTATATATGCGGTCTCTAATTTTCGTGATGCTTTAAATTGTAAATTATATCTTTTAGTTATAAAAAAAAATAGAAATCACAACAAACATTCATAGTCCGTTATTCTCTAAAAACAAAACAAAAAATGTTTAATATATATTGTGTATATGAATAATTAAACAGTAAATTCATTTTAAAATAACTTTTGAAAAATCTAGTTTAAAACAGAAATTGTTGTATCATTCCTGTAGTATCCAAGCAAAAGAGAGAGAATAAAGAAAGTCGGTTAGCTACTGACTATGAGAGTGAATATATTGCTGATTTCTAGTAAAGTCTATGAGTCTTTTATAGACAGTTTTTATTCTTAAATGGAAATTGTTGTGGATAAGCTCTGAGTCTTTCATTCGGATCACTGACACTTATGATGGAAGAAGAATCTGATGAAAATATATAAATCATGAAAACAGGTTTGAGAAAATGGATAACAAAATGATAAAAGCATAATACATTATGTGTATTCTATGAAGTTTATAAAATGTAAAAAAGAAAAATTCGAAAAAGCAAACTAAATTTCTTTAGGGAAATACTTAAGTTTATGTGTGTGATTTTTGTTTCTCCTTTATACTTATATAAAGTAAAAGATGAAGAGTAACCTAATATAAGAGAAATGGTATTACTGGAAATGGAAGGTGTAATTTCTCTGCATGGTTTATCATTAAGAATATAAATGAGAGAGAGAAAACAATATTATCGAATTAAAAAAAGGAGTAGAATTATAATTAAAATTATGTAAATGAGTGTTTACTGTTCGATTTTTTTTTCTTCTATCTTTAAAGGATCGAAAAAGGAAATGATCATCAAATCTGAAACGATGAAACCATTGAAACAGAAAAAGGGCCGCCAGGTTGATACGAAGAATTAAAGCCAAGGACTTATTTTAAAACACAAAATGAGGCCGATAGAGGCGATTATGGAAACAATGACCGATACACAATATACAAAAAGAAAGAGGAATTGGACATTGCATCGAATCGAAGTCATCAACAATTAAATGAGAAACAGAAGCATTAGATTTAAGACGTAGTAGTCAGACACCCAACATAACTCTGATACTAATCGGATTGAAAATTTTGCTTTTCAAGAATGACCTCAAGGATATCACCGAAGAAAGGATTGATCATATTGTAATTTTTAAAGTTCGCAAAGTTAGGGTTTTCCCTAACCCAACAATCATCACTTAAATTGTACGCAGTTTCCCAGGCAGTTATGGATCTTTAACTGTTCTTCGAAAGATAAGAAGAAGATGGTGGAATAGGAATATTACTATTGATGAAGGAGATAAAACTACGAGTTCTATTGAGTAAAAAGGGGATGGTGGAGAAGGAATACAAGAGTAAAATATAATGGACTCGGAATTTGACAAACAACATAGATGTGTTTTATTAGCTTTCTATAATTCCAATGAAAAATAATAATCTTAACAAGTAAAAAAATATAATTCTTAGAATTCTCGTTAAGAAAACTTAGCTTAAGTCATATAATTGTTAGATATTGGTACATACGTACATATCAGATAAAACTACTATTTTGTAAAACCATTACTAATAAAGAGACAAAGAAATATCTATATATCCTCCTATGGAACACTCTATGACCCTCTATATGATAACTCTCTACAATATAATATTTTAAATTAGAAATAAGCAAACTCAATGAACATAAATTTTTATTGAAAACGAATAATCAGAAATTTATTTAAATCTTTGTTATAAATTAAAGAGAGATAACAATTTATTTTCTAATAAAAATGGCGTGTTAAGGCTCTTCTTTATTGTAATTAAATAATTTACTTTCTGCCACAATAATCATAATAAATACAATTTACGGAGTGTTAAATCGGTCAAGAAAACACTGAAAGGTGTCTTTCAGTTCCTTGGGGAATGCCTCCTGTTTCATCGCACTTTGTACTGCGAAGCGGCAAGCTTTGATGTCGTGACTGGGCTTGAAGATTTTGTCTTCGCATTTGAGGAGACCCAATTGTATCAGGAAGAAGTTCCGCACTTTGCTCATTTGACTCGTTTTTTCCGCATAACTTGCGCAATCTAGGTAGAGTTGTTCAGAGATTTTGAGGGCTTCAGGTGAGGTCAGCGATAAGGCTGAGATCTTCAAAATGGCAAAAGACAAATAAATTAAGTAGTCCTCTTCGGAAAGAGACTTCAAATAATTTCTAAACTCTTCTAATTTGTCTGCAGCTTGGGAGAGTTCTATCTTGTTGAAGAGGTCCAGGGAGGGATTCGGAGTGGCTATGAAGGTTTCTACGGTGTTGGGTCGGGATTCCACTCCAGACAATATCAAACTGCTGTTCTTTTCGGTAACGGGAATCTCTTCGACTTCATCCTCATTTTCTTCCTCTTCACCTTCGTAGTCTTCCTCTTCTTCATCGTATTCCTCTTCCTCATCCTCGTATCCATCATCTTGTTCTTCATCATCTTCGTCGTCTTCTTCCCCTTCACTGTCATCCTCATTCAATCCGGTTAGAGCATCTAATCTTTTACTGGAAGTCAATTTATCTGTGATCATTTCCCTGAATTCCCTTCCGAATTGATTTCCATCCAAATTGAGGAAATTTAACATGGTTTTATTCGCCACAGCATCACACACCGCTAAACCTCCGTCCGGGCCAATTTCATTACATTCCAGATTCAAGTTCTCCAACTCTAAATGGTTTTCTGTTATAGCTTGGGCCAATAAAATCGCACCGTTTGTCTTTAAGAGACAATCACCCAGATTGATCTCCTTTAACGCTTGCATTGAGAGCATGGCGTCAGCCAGAGCAGCTGCTCCTTGAGCTCGAACCGTGTTGTCGTTCAAATTCAGAATTCTCATTTTCGGATTTTTACTAAACGCCATTGACAAATCCGTGATTCCAGGATGGTAAATCCCATTTTGAGGCATAGCCACTTCCTCCAAACTGTCGAGTTTGTCGAAAACTTTAGCCAAAGCTTTCGCGCCATCATTTTCAAGACGGTTTCGACCGGCAATAAAGACTTTTAACGCTAAAGGCTTACCGACTTTGGAACTGGCATCGTAACAGTCGAGCAACGCTTGGGACAGCATTTTCCCACCCTGAATACCCAAGCCACAGTTGTTCAACTTGAGCTCCTGAAGGGAGAAACACGTGGGACTTTTTATCAAATCGACCAGTCCAACCATTCCGTTGGGACCGAGGGCATTGTCACTGCAGTCTAATACCGTTAACTGAGCCCCAGCGATCATCATACCACTGCCAAGAGCCTTTAAAGCAGGCGGAATCTCTGTTTTCATTCGACCGGTAAACAAATCTTTCCACAATGCTTTTCGCATTTCAGGGTGCTTCTCCAAGGCTTTGCCGATAGCTGTGGCCGCTTCTACACCCAGAGTGTTTCCCTCCAGGTTTAGGAACGTCATTTTGGTACATTTCTCAATGGCCTCGACCAATTCCTTGGCTGAAATAAGGAACTTTTGTAGGAATTGGGATATCTCCAATATTTAGAAAAATACCTTCATTTGCCGATTCCCACTTCTGAGCCTTGCCTTCGAACGACACTCCACCATCTTCTGTGAGCATAGAGCTCAGATTTGAGAAGTTAAACAGAGCCATTCCTTTGTTTACCTCTAACGCACATTCAACTTTTAATCAGCAACACGGTTTTTAATTTATTTCTTTTCAATACCACTGAGAAAAGACCCTAGTATTTGCTTAGAGACCACCTAGTTAGTATTAGTAGTTTTTTCAGGTTGTTTAAAAGGATTACAATGAAACCCAAACAAATCCTAATTAATTGAGGTTGTGAAAAATGATTATGCAGTTGTAACAGTATGTTCGAGTTATGTTATGAACGAACAAGCAGTTTAAAAATGTCGTTAACTTTCTTTTCGAAAATAACGTTCACGTGTGATGACTAATTATTAATTTATGGTGTTACTCTCAGATAAAATAAAGTGTTGAAATTTTTGTAAAAAAGCGAAAAATTGGCAAAGATGGGTTTCTAGTTGAAATTGCACAAGTTGCACACACACAACACAAAGTGTGCCTTTCCACACCAGCGCGAATTATTTGCATTAAATTGTAAGTGAAATCAGAAAATATGTAGAGAGGAAGTGATTTCTGTGACGTCACAGTTTTTGTATACTACAAAAAATCCGGTCTATTTTTGTATTTTTGTGATGAAATGCGGGACATGTCGATTCAGAACAATAATGTTGAGGATATGGATATCAGATTTAAGCACAACTGCTTCTCATTTAAGAGATATTCCAACAAATGTAGAATGACGCAATCCTTTAATGGTGAACTGTGATGCACGATGGTCCAATGTTTTAAATATTTTTTAAGTGATACAAAATATTTTTTCTAACTTTGGAATTTTCCTTTTTCTTCATCTCGATAGTGCCATGATGGCGTTCACACAAGCAAACACTGTGTTATCAACACAACAGCCTGACAACAACCAATTAAGGATATCAAGATCATCATCTCAATTGGAAGAAGAACAATCGTACAAGAATGGAGTTTTTGGAACTACCATCGGAAATGATCTGGGACGGGAAAGTGGAGCCACTTTCGCCCGACAGTCCCCTCTCCGTCAGTGCCCAATGTAACAAGCTCATCCTAGGCAATTCGTCGGAGTACTGGACAATAGAAGATAGTGTTATAATTAATGGTAAGAATGAGAATTTTCATATTTTTTTCTTTTACCACTTGTTGCTCTCATGTTCTATTTATTATTTTTATTAATTATTTGTTCGTTTTTTTATTGTGTTATCCCTATCAACAATAGATAGACTTAAAAAATTAAATTGGACTTTAAATTATCAATAATTTATTACTTTTTATTTTTCCCTATTTTTAATTTAAGTTATCTTTTATCGTAATTGTTGATATTCTTCATTATTGTATCGTGTTTATACAAATCTCAAATGTCCAATAAAAGCCATGTTCATTCATTTTGTCAATGTTATGTAACTGCGTGGACTGTGGACAGCTATAAAATTATTGTGATCTGTTATAAAAAATTAAAACAAACATTTTCTCTTGATCCTATTAAATCCATTTCCTGTGATTAGTATAAATTGAATATAACAAATTTTAACAAAATAAAAGATGTAAAAAAGGATCTTTTTAACGAGGAACCGAGTGTGAACAAGCCCATAGTCGAGTTTTTTTTATCGTTTCCGATTTAGAAAGAATTTTCTCACTCGAATAATAGGATATATTTTACGGCCTTTAAATTAATAAATTCTAAACACATTTAGCTATGGATTTAATTAAATTGCGCTTTTTTATATTGATTCTTTCCTTATTCTTAAAAAAAAATTAATTACCTTTTCCAGATTTTCTGATCACCCCTAACGAAATTTTAAAAGAGGATATTGACGATTCTGTTGACAATTTTTCCGATCATGAAGACGTAAAGATATTTGACGATTTAATTACTACTTTAAACTTGAAAACAGGTAAGTTGTTTATTGTAATTTGGTCAATTTAAAGCGCATGGCAACAAATATTATTAGTGCCTTTATTATTTTTGTTATCGCTAGTAATATAATGGTGAATGATTAAAAAATTTATAGTTGAAAGCAGTACAAGTTTAAAAGGTTTTCCTTAATTAAAGAATTTATTTTATGTTTTTGATTTGGCTTATTTGCGTTTTTAAAGCACGTCCCCATTGAAGGTCAATGAGTGACGAGTGTTACGCTCTTACCCTTAAAAAACAAATTTTATTTTTAAAACAATTTTTAATTTTATTAAAAATCATTATTTAGATATTATTAATTTGTAAAAATTACAGTTGATAATAATTGGAATAACTATCTTGATAAGATATTTTGTTTAGTAAAAAAACGTTGAAAAAAAATCCCATAAAATATTCATTTGTATTTTCAAAAATTCACTATTAGTGTCAATGATCAATCTAACAATAGTATATTTAAACATTTTTATTCTGTACTTAAAAATAATATAAATACTGCAGTTTTCATCAAAGGTTGTGTCTTATATAATTTATAACGTGTTTTATATAATATTGAAATCAATGCAATCAACGAAGAATTTTATTAGAAGCTTTTTAAGATCTAAGCTATTTTTTTATAAATATTATGTTTCACAATTTTTAAATTGATCTTTGTTAATAATAAATGCATTGCAACAGTTTCATATTTACAAAGATCATATTGGTTTTCTCAATCAATCGAAAGCAAATCATAATGGACGACGACGTACGTTAAGCGCATTTTGCAAAAGCTTCTCCAGTGGCAGGCTATGCTTTGATTCGCGCCCCACCAAATCGATTTGGCGACGAAATGAACTGAGAAATTGACTTGACGTCCAAAAGTGATTGCTTATCGAAGCCAATCACAAACGTTGTGTTGAGAGCAGCTTTCAGTTGAGATTGGACTGTAGTGGAATACGGTGTGTCGTCTATAAAACGCTGGAGATTTCCATTTCCAGTTTTGTACCGAACAGAAAAAAATAAAATTAAAATATATTCAGTGTCATTTAAACGAATCAAATCGAAAAAAAACCTGTTCCTGGGACCAGAAGTGTTGCCTGTTTTGAATAATTGATTGCAAAGTGCATCGAAGAAGTAGTTGCTGGGTGTTGTTATTCAGAAAAAATAGAGAGATAGAGAGAAAAAAAGGCAGGCTCGGCAAAATCGAATGGAATAAACCCAAAAGGCGCTTTGAGTGGGGAAAAGTGGCACTACTTTAAAAAATACTTGACTCTTGTGGATAAAACCTTTCCGGGACTAAATATTTATATGAATTATTCGAATTATTGTCCGTCGAAATCGCTCAATCCGTGAGCATGAGCTACACTTGCGCGTATCATTACACTTGGAACCGTGAGATTGTCTTCAATTCACAGAAATTGGTGAAGCGGCGTCCGAAACTCTAGAGACCCCTGTAACATCCGATTTAAATTGCAATTCCGTTGCGTTTATGATTTAAATACAACATTGTGTTATCGAATTCCGCATTGCCATAAAACTTGCTGGATTCTCAAATCCACCAAATTGATCTGTGTTTTATGTTATAATTTTTTTTTGTTTTTTTTAATAATATTTTTTAGATTAATTATAACTTGAAGATATTTTGAAGGTTTCCAAGTGTTTTGTTAATATATATTTAATTTAATATAAGTAAAAAATTATCATTCCCACCAATTTCATCGAGAAATTATTTTTTCTCGACGATCAGATCACCATCTTTTTGTGATCTTTTTTGATTGTCATATTTGATTTCTTATAAATTTGCCACCGTCTCTCAATATCTCTCCACGATACTGGAACGACACCAGCAATGAACTCGTACTACGTGGCTACATGCGGTGGTTAGTATTTTTTGCGCGTCTTTTAATAACTTTGTTTAACATATTGATCAAGTGATCTAGGCTAGGCACTTTTTGTAATAATCGTATGCGTTCACAATGGATTTCCCGGTTCATCCCGTCTCTTTGTCATTGAAATGTAATCTCGCGAATGCGATCATTCTCTCTCTGTCTTGTCCTCAATGGCACACGCTTTGGCTGATAAACGGTGGCAATAACAACCAGACTAGGATTACCAATTTTGTACAAGTGGTTTATTTTAGCAAAAAGTATAAATTAAAAATAATTGACACATTATTTTAAAATTAATTATCCTTAATCAGCAAAAAACCCATTCAATTAGGTTTTTTTTTCCTAATTTTCATATTCTTATCAAATATTGTTTTTGTTGTTTTTCTTCGGTAAAAGTTAAATGAAATTTGCCAACCCTAATCATTGTATCATTAAAAAAACAAGGAAAATTTTTAATAACATGTTTACGAAAACATTTTGCGATTATGACAACTGAAGTGTCCCCAATTTTATATTATTTGCTGAAGAGGAGGACGGAAGGGTGTTTGAAAGACGAGTAAAAATAGGCTAAACCATTAGACTAGATTTTCGTGTCCGGACTGGACTGGAGTAAAGCTAGCAACGACCCCAATTAAGGTTATTTGTTTTATGGCCTATTGATAAAAACTAATCTCGTGCACTGATCAAGGGGAATAATTAATTGTTGAATTTGAATCTTGAGTCAATATTGGAATTCCATGTATACAGAGTTTGATTTTCCCAGGCCACAAAGCGAGGGTTTTTTCGGATGAATTTGAAAGACAGAAAAAATTAAATGGGAGCGCGCTGCTGTTCTACATTTTGCAATTGTGGGAGATTTAAAAAAAAAACTTTTTTATTGCTGGTCAAAACAAGGTTATCAACTAAAGAAGCTCACCCCAATACAGTTTTGTGCTTGCTGAGTCTGCTAACTTTGATAAGTGCAAATATGAACACTACCAAACCTATACAAGGAACTGTTCGTTCCAGTGTTGATGGCCACTTTTATAGAAGAAAATGTTGAATGTTTTTCTTATTTTTTACGAAAATAATTTGTAGAACAAAATATAATTTTTTCTAGATATTGTTGTTCTTTTTATAAAAAAAATTATAATTTAATTTACGACTGATATGTGAGCATTAGCTTTTCTGATGGTCCCTATTTTCTATGCCATTGTGCAACATCGTTTTGATTTTGGGTTTCAAAAAATGATAATGTATTGGTGTTTATCGATTCTGTAGTATAATTTTGTATAAAAGCTAGGCTTTGACCCAATGGAAAGTTTTCAAATCAATTTTGATAAAAAAAATCATTTGAATATCAGTATTATAATACTTTTATAGGATTTTATTCTTTTAAAATACCCTTTTCAATATTGTATTTTTAAAGACGGAGAGAAAGAGCCAATGGTAAAATAGCCAATCAATTGTGATAACCTTGCTAAAAGTGGGGGCATCACCAAGCCGACGAGGCAAATTGAGACATGAGTTGCACATTCCAGCAACTTTCATTTCTTTGTAACCGGCTTAAAGAATAATATATGAAAAATGATAGTTTAGTAAAACATTTAGCGATGAATTCTTTACAGGGCTATTGGGGTCTGTCTTTTTCCGCATTAGGAAAATAATTGACTATCGATCAGATAGAAGGAAAAAAAATATTGGATGGAATTGAATAAAATGATCTGATTGTTGTGATTGAGTTCGAGAGAGCCATTACAAAGACACCAGTTGATTGTGTATTGGTAATCAGATTGTATTATATTGACAAAATAATTCCACTAATATTATTTGTGCGCGCACGGGGGATCGAAGCTCTAAATGTAGTTTTCCTTGAATACATTTTTATGGATACGTTTGGTCTCTGGTACATTATACAAAAATTGTTTTTAAACTATATTTTGCAGCACGGACTAAGGATGAATTGCTTAGTGATATAAAATATGTATTTACTTTGGTCATTTTCAAAAATAATATTTAATTTATTCCATTTTGAAACTATCAAACTTTTTATTTCTTTGTTGAAATTTTAATTTATTAAATATGTCAAGTGCACATTTTAAAAGCCTTTGAACATAGGCAAAGGTCATTTTAGGGCAAAACCGGTTTCTTAAAATGGTTTCCAATTTCCCAATCGTCGTTTTTATGTTTTCAATGAAAAAATTTACATTTATTCAAATACATATTATTTATTAGATACATTTATTTCAAAATATATCTTTGTGGTGCAATGTATTTAATCTTTATTTCAATTTTTTATTCAAATTTTGGTTTTTCTATTTAAAAAATTTCAAATATACAAATTTTTAAATTCAAAATTTGATGTTAATTATGCTTTGTTAATGATGGAATTTCAATAAAATATTTAAAATTATCATTATCGAACAGTACAAAAGATTTCGTAATTTTCATGTTACTCGTATTATAATGGTACGATCTCTGTTATCTCTATTTATTTAGGTCTTGAGTTTGAGTAATATGTACATAAAATGTCTACTGAAAGTTGAATAGATAATTTAGTATTAAGTAAATGTTGATTCATTTTTTTATTAAAAGATTGTTGAAAATATTTATGTATTGAATAAAATGTATCTTAATTTACAATTAAATTATTTTATGTTTTAAAAATTTAAAAAAAATTGAACTTAATTTTCAAGTAAATTTAATTATTTTATGCGTCTTAAAATTGCAGAGCAATGGCTAAACGAGGAGAATATAGACCTATCGCTGATGATGAAGGAGACGGAGGAGGTGAAATCGGTGCCGGCGTCGGAGGCAGACCTGTTTCCGGTGACGGCCTTGTTCACTGGTTTATTGGAACCTGTGATGCAGCAGAGTTCATTCTCTGTCCAATTGACACCTCCTCAGTCGCCGCCCTTCTTCAAGAACATCAATGGGAAGCACTTTTTGGAACAGCCCCAGCAACTGGACCAACAACACCAGTTTCCTCATCCCGATCTGCAAATCCACCGCGAGACGGAGATTTACGATGGTCAGAGGCTTTCGAACAACATTCAGGAGATCCCCTTGACCATTGACAGCAGCATACTGTTTGACGGAGTGGTCGCTGAGCAATTTGAGCAACAGGAGGCGAGTCCAGAGATTGCACTTGTTGATGAACTTTTGGAGGACAAGTTGAAGGAGTTTGCGAAAGAGGATTGGATTGAGGATGGAATTGAGACCGATGGCTCGAATATGGACTTGGAAAGCGGAGATTCGTCTTCTCAGTTCTCCTCGCCCCGAAGCGAGACCTCGTCCGTGGAGACGAACTCAAATTATTACCAAGATCAAGAGTGGCTTCCCGATTTGGTGAACAGTTTGAGCCAGAAATTGAAGAAAAACTCCGAAAAGTCGTCCAATTCCAGCCAGAAAAAACGAAGGCCGTACAACCGTTGCCCGCCGGACCATGAAGACAAGAAGAGCAGGAAGAAGGAGCAGAACAAGAACGCAGCTACCAGATATAGGATCAAGAAGAAGTTGGAGATTGAGGAAATCTTGGAAGACGAGCGTCGCCTGAAGAAGGTGAACAAGAAGCTGAACACCCAATTCGGAGACGCCAAAAGGGAGCTGAAATACCTGAAAAATCTTCTCCGCGAAATGTACAAAGCGAAAGGCATTTTAATCTAACATTTATCCTTTTAATTTTTGGCTTTATTCTTATTATGCACTCTAAACGGAACTATTATATATTTTATCTCTAGGTTAGTGGTCGGAAAATCTTATTGTACTACTTTTTTCTGTTACCAGTAACCCAGATTATATTCTTATATCCATTCGACAGAATATTTGTCAGTGTTTTTTTAAAAATACATTCAATAAAAAGAAAGGTGTTTTGAAAAGTGTATAATATGAGCCAGAAGAATAGAGTCCCTATGACGTATATTTCCGAATGTACTGAAGCTTGACTCGATTTTGAATGACAATAAATATTCTCGTAGAAACACCGAAAATTATCTTTTATTTTGCTTTTTCATAAAACAGAATTTTTATCAAAACGCTTTCAAATCAGTCGAAAGCTGTGTAAAATACCGCGAAAACTTCGATACATGTAGGTCTAAACTCGTCACGTATAATCTATACCTGTAACAATACATATTCCACCTATACCAATATCGTAATCCATATATAACCTAAACGTGCGATAATAATAAACTTGGGATTGAGAAGCACAGTGTTTGTTTTTTTAGGAAAAAAGGTTTTTAAAAGTTATTATTGTGCAAAAAGTTATGTCTAACGTATAATACATTATAAGATAAATAAACAAGTAAAGTCGTGCGTGTTGTTAGTATAAAGTTTAGAAAATGTTGGGCCAGAAAACTTTGGTCCGTAAGCTGAGCTAATTCTGGAAGTCCCTGTTTGGACAGGCCATGTTTTGATATCAAGTGCTTTAAAATGGAGGAAAACAGCAACTCGGGAAGTGGTTCTTTGAACGGGATGAAGGAGAAAAACAGGGAAACGATTTTGTCTGGCCAGTTTATGATTTCGCATTTTGAGGATGCGGAAGACGAGGCAGATGACGACGAGATGCCAGATCCGGACCGTCCCGATCCGTCAGCACCTCAGCCTCAAACTAGCCAGTGTACTGACGTGCAGAGATACGTTCCCAAGCAAAAGGACCAAACCCTGAATCGAATTGGGATCTTCAATCAGCACCATGAATTATCCATAGAGACTTCCCTCAGTAAACTGTTCAAGTGCATGAAATTGGCCTATAGGTAAGAATACTTCACGTTTTACTAGATAAAAATGTTAAAATGATATATTTTCAGGCAAAAATTAACTTCCCCAAAATGGAATCGATTCAAAGGAATACGACTCAGATGGAAGGACAAGATTAGATTAAATAATCTGATTTGGCGGTGTTGGCATATGCAGTGTAAGAATGGACTTTGAAGTAAAAGTGGAATTAATTTTAAATTTGGCGCAAATTCTTAAAAATCATTCTAATAAACAAATAATACAATCCAGATTAGAACTGGCCATGAAAACAACACCGCGGAGTATCTTTGTGTTGAACACATTTTGCGAAAAAGAGACTTGTTTGGCCACACATGTACACCACGTAGCCTGATAAGCGCGCGACTCCAGAGAACTTTTGATATTCTCAGATTACAGACAATAAAATTTCAATTATTCGCGCGATTTAATTTATGATTCGACGGTTCATCAACATGATCAAGATAAATAATCCGTTTTTCTGTCCAGTACATTTTCCCCAAGTGACTGGCCCTACTATTCAACCGATAAGCTGTCCAATTTTGGGCAGATATCTGTATGCGTCATAATATCAGTAACATTTTGTAACAGTTTAACTTTATTAATCCACTTTGATCTTTCTCTTTTTTTGTTTTTTTTTCGTTATTATAAATAATAATTTCTAATTCAATACTGGGGCTTGGCTAGTGCGCTGTCGCCTTTTTTCACATACAGCCTGATTGCCTTCAACGCCACTATCTCATCTCATGATAATAAAATAGAAGCGATGATCGAGCCAGTTTTTCCGTGTGTCGATGTATTTGTTGAAATGGAGAAACAATAAATAAGATTTGAACCGCTTTGGCGTAATCATTGAGTGTCTGGCTAGCTTTCGACGCGGAACCATTATTAACTGATCAAGAAATTAACTCTCAACAAATCAAATACTAATTTCCGATCTTAATTTTATTTTGCCCAATTTTGATCGCGTTTCTTGTGCCGGTTTTGTGATTTTGGAATAATACCAGTTTAAGGCAGTTCTTTGCCGTTTTATTTATTTTTTTATTAACTTTTGTATCAAAAGAAATACAATACTTCCTATTAAAAACAAACATGTTGAAAATTCTCCCTAATCATAGTGTTTTACGACGAACACGTTTGAAGAAAGTGAATTTTAGATTGGTAATTCCTTCATTTTGATTTTTGTTTTTTTTTGTGGATCGTATTTAATGATTTGTTTCTTTCTTCTCTATCTTCTCAACCAGTTATCCTGAAGAAGAAGACGTCGTGTCAATTCGCATCGCCCCTCGATTGTGATATTCATAGCAAACCAGAAGTAAGTTTATTTTGGAGGAATATATAACGTAAAGTGTATAACGAAATCCTTATTTATTCTAAATTCAACTAAAGTCTGAAGTCTTTGGAAAAGTTAGACAAATTTCAAAATATATTATATGACTGAATATAATTTTCGGGCAACATGATAGCTCAAAGGTTAAAATTTTGTAGGGTCAAAGTAAAGGTGAAGAGTTATTCGTTTCTCCCGGATGTATCATTGGTTCGACGACTAAAGTAAGTGCTTTTTAGCTTTTTCTTAACAATATTCAAATTTAATCAAAAGTATTAAAGAGCACTAACACTTTTTGGGGTTCATATAGAAAATGCCGAAATTATACACTCATTTATTCATTAATACTAATATAAATGTTAAGGATTTCAGTTCTTTATATTTTTCTATAAAAATTTAAATAAATATTAGGAGTTAGTATTTCTATCAGTGTGTTAAACTATTATATATCAACCAATAACCGCCATTTCTAATGATTGAATTATTTAATACTAAAATTGATTATTTATTTCTTCGTATCTAAAATTGAAAATTTCCAAAAAAAAATGGTGGGATGTCTCATGACTGAACTTTTTTACAATGTAGACAATAAATTTGATATTTTTGGTTTTCTACTGATAAGGAAAATGATTACTCTGTTTAGATTCTGTGGAGGAAATAAATGAATGCTGTTATTCCATTTACTTTTAGGCGGTACTTTTAGAAGGCAAATACTGGAAAAGGGATTACAACGTTATAAGTGCCGAATACAAGAAATGGAGACGATTTTACCGGGATCGCAGCCTGGAAAATCAGAATGTTTTAGACACAGTAAGTATTAGGTTATTAGTATTAGAGTATTAGGTACTTCAAATAATATATATGGTGCTTAGTAACAAAAACCCTCTTACAATGTTGATATGGTACCAAAAATGTTAACGTGACTCGCGAATTCAATCGGCTGAACAACTAGGAAGTCAAGTGCGTCCACAAACATTGTATGAAATTGGACAATAATTGAGACTAATAATAATAAAAAATCGGCTCTCCTAGATAACAATTTTAATTTATTACTAAACCGCATTTTCATTAACTTTGAGTTGATGCCTAATCTTATCTAAATAATAAAAACATTATTATTATTCGCACAGACAGCAGAGGGGATCGTCACTTGTTATTGCAAGACAGCGAATCTCAATAATATAAACGATTTAAGGCCACATTTGATATAGATATTAGAATTGCAAATCCAGACCTGTTATAACCAGATTTATATTTTTTTTTCTTCTAAAAGTAATATAGTAGAAGTCGCTTATTGGAATCTCTCCTGTACCTTAATGATTTGCTTGAATTTATTGTTTCAATAAAGCGATTAATTTCTTATATATTTATATAATATCGGCCTAGGCTTTAATAACTTTTAATAACTGATTCTATAATTTAAAATATTTTTTGTCTCCCATATCGAAAGGTTAGTTTTTCGAAATCTATTCCAGTTTCAATGCGTCACTTTTATTCATTAGTGAAAATTTTTAATTTTTATTACTAGTGAAAAAAAGAATGTCATAATGAGAATTTTTTTCTCAATGACAAAGTGCAGGTGCCATTTATTCTCCTAAATTTTCTGGTATATTTATCTAACTGTGTAAAATCCGTGTTTCGATTAGAAAACCATGAAATACTCGCCTAATGGCCCTTAATTCACACCTGTTTCCTCGTTGAAAAAGAGTTGATTTTACACCGTTGTACCACAAATAACTTTTTTTTATTTAATTAACACTAATTACTTATTTAAATTGAATGTTCAATATTTAATTATTTAATTGTGTTTCATTTTCTTTCAGTTTAGCGAACAAGATTTTGATTTGAGTTATGATGAGGATAAAGCTTTGATGAATTTCGACGAGAACTTATGGGCTAACGATAATCTGTTTTCCGCAATATCCCAACCGTTCGAATTTCCAGACACCAGGGAAATTGGTAGGTTCTTTTTTCAATTCAATGTTGAAAATAACTATTTTCGTTTTGATTAAAAAAAACTCTTCCAATTCAAGGAACATGGGAAGTTAACGGCAACCATCGTGTTAACTTTTCATTGACCATTTGTTTTCACTATAATCGAGTTTTAAATAATTTTTATTTAATTCTATTTGACGTTTTTAAATATAATTTTAATTATTAATAATTTGTAGTTTTTTAAGAATAAAAGTTAATCTTTGGTATTGAATCTCTTTCCAAAAATCAGCTCGTTTCGGTGGCATCGCCGATTTCATTCAGCCAAGCTTGGGGCCCTTGCAGCCCAATTTAGGGGAATTTATGGACACCTTTGACCCCATCGCGGATATACTTAACCCGAATCGATTGGCACCCGTACCTGAAGAGGGGACCGACGAGATTCTGAAGTCGCTCAATTTGTTTATAGGTGATAGTGCAACAGCTCTCGAGTGGCCGGCAGCACAAGCGGGGACGCCCGTTGCAGGGGCGGCATCTACTGCTACATCAGCGAGCATGGACTCAACCAAGTTGCGTTCTGATCAGCCAATTTTAGGTGGTCCAGACCATAAAGCCACGATCAATTCTCAAAGTGTGGATATGGATCACCAACAGTTAATAGACGAGGCGATGGAGGCTATAGGAGGAGGTCCGAGCCAAACTCCACAGCAACATCAAACGCAACAGATTTCGGTGGGAGGGATTCAGTATACGGCGAAAATGTTTACCCAAGATTTGAACAACTTTCAACGGCAATCGAATGTGGCGCTCATTGTCCAAAGTCCGCCTTCCAATCAGTTTGGAGGGGCAATGAGTAGGAATCAGCAACAGCAGCAGCAATCCCAGCAAACTCAAGCTCCTCAAAATTCAATAATGTCCGTTGAAGTGAAAAAGGAAAGGAAAGAGTCAGATTTCTTCAATTCTTCAAACAACGACAGTAAAGCACAACTGCTGAGGCATATCAACAGGAGGGAACCACATAACTATGATAAGGCCACGCCTACAGCCCACCAAACGAATATTTATAACCAAATCATAACTCAACACCAGCAGCAGCAACAACAGCAACAAATTCTTATAAATACGTCGCAAAATTTAAAATTTAATCAAAGCAATGTGTTAAATTTAAGCCAGCAGCAGCAATTCGACAAGCCCATGTTAAAGATGGAAATGACTCAATACAGTCCCACCGGAGCCTCTAGTCTAGCCACAAATGCTTCTTCAACTCTTTCTCAGGACGGGAATGCCCACTTCAAGTCCATTTCTTTAGGTTATCCGATGCCTGCCAAATTTCCAAATCAGCAAATGGCGCCCGTTCAGCCTGCTACGATGACGGTTCAGAATCAGCCCGAACTGATGTATCAATCGAATAAGGAGATGTTTCGGTCTAACAGTCTTCCAATAAACGCGTCTTTGCAATATATAAGTAGTGGTCTTCCGCCCGCTCCACTCACCTCGAAGCAGACTCCTCCAGACAGCACTAACTTTGCCCTACCAAAGTACCAGCCGAAGCAGAATCATCAATCCAAGTTCAGGAGTCGGAGCAACTCAATGGTGATGAAACAGCAATTGCAGAGCAATAATCTGCCCAGCCAGGCGACGCTTTTCGCTGCCACCAGTGAGCCAGCGCTAATGCAACTCATGCAGAATACGTCTAATGTTCCCCAAGCAAATACCCTTAGCCAAAATACTAGTAATACATTTTCGCCCCAGTTATCAAATATGAGGAATAGTGGAAGCATAAGCTTTAGTATAGGAACCCCAGTGGCGCCATCTAGCCCCTCGACAGAGTCCTTTTTCGGATCGTCGTCGCGTCAAAGCAGTCCAGTGCATCAGAGAGGGAAGGACATGGACCAGCTAGATCAGCATGTCTTGTCGCCAGGCGCTTCTTCAATGGACGGACAACAGAGAAGAGTCGGGCATATCTACGCCGAGCAAAAGAGGAGATATAACATCAAGAACGGCTTTGACGTGCTGCAGTCGATGATTCCCCAGTTACAGCACAATCCATCGGCCAAACTGAGCAAGGCAGCCATTTTGCAAAAGGGAGCCGAATATGTAAAGCAATTAAGGACAGAAAGAGCATCAGTAAACGATAAAATGGATCAGCTAAAGAAGGAAAGGGATATCTTAAATGGTCAAATTAGGTAAGTTTTCTACTTAATAAATAGTTTTCGTGTCAGATATTTAAATTTTAAGATTGTAAACTAGGAGGTTCGACCGATGACACGAAAACAAATTTAATGCTATTTTATACATTTTTTTAAACATAAATGAGTTCATATTATACCGATCATTAGAACCGCTAAAATATGACATGAAGTGTTTAAACTACAACCAATCTAATATGTTCGATTGTGCAATGCCCTAAAATAGATGGTAAAGTATTAATGTAATAAGGAAGCCGATAAATGAAAGATAGATTTATGATTGATGTGGTATCATTTGAAGCTCATAGTAATCTTTTCGCGTGAGTTTTTACTTCTTATCATGAAATTGTCCAACATGCGTAAAAATATGACTCATAGTGAAAAATTTCAGTTTTCATCGAAACACATAAAAAAAATTAAATTGAGAAAATTTTTAAAATAATATGTTTCGTTTTATATCATGACATCACTATCAGATGATCTTTCTAATTTATTGAATATGAAAAAGTTAATCAATTTAATTTAAAAGAAGTAAAATAGAGACTAGAGAAGGCAACCCTCGATATCACATTCCATTTCTTTCTTGTTTTTTTTTTCAATAAAATATTTCTTTTTAGCCATCTTCAAAACTGCCTCCCAGCAAACGGGGCTCCCATTTCAAGGCAAAGGACCAATCGGATATTGGAGATGTATCGTCAACATATACTATCAGAATCAGTTAAAAATTGGAAATTTTGGATTGTAATTAAAGAGAAATTATTTAATATGTTTATAGTGATAATAGAGAATCGATTTTTTTCAGTTTGGTTTAATTTTCGAGCCTTTGCTAGAGTCTTTCAATTCAACGGTATCTATAACGAGTTTAGAGGAACTTCATAGGACGGCAATGTTGTGGGTCGACCAGAGTTGTTCATTAGTTGAACTTCGACCAGGTTAGTTTTCGTTAATGATAATCAATCTATAAGTTTTTGATAAATTGTTTTGAAATTTTCTTAGCGGTTACCAATAAATTGCGATACTTGTCTACAACAATGGACATCTGGTCGGATAATCCTTCGACCATTGAGGATGAGGTGGTGAAGGAGATTCAGAAAGCGAGTTTATTAAATGGCATGAACATGGCTCAATCCCAGAATACTTCCGCTTCGCCGTTAGTTAGTCCGATTTCGGGAGGAGTCAGTAGTGACCCATCTCTGCCAAACAGCCCAATGGCGTCTGCTGGAAGCTCTCACCACCACCAGAAGTTCAAACATGAGAGATTTACGTAATGGGTTCCGTGGTAAATAACTTTTATTTTATATTCCACAATTGGTATAGCAATATTTTAATCTTAAAATAGTCTTTCCTTAGCTCAGTAATTTTTTATAGACATTATATCCCTTATTTTTTTATATTTTGTTGTTGTTGTTGATGCTATATATTTTATTATTATAATCGGTTATTTTAAGAGCAATAATTAATAGTTATTTTTTATTTTCCCTCCCTTATAGATGTGCCTTAAATTCATACATTATTGTTTTTTGTATTGTTTAATGTTCATCATCGACACACAACCATTTTATTTCTACTACTTCTACCAAGCTCTATGTGAACAAACAAATACAAAAATCAATGGAGATATTGTATAAACTTTGTACCGAAAATTGTCTAAATAAAGTGATTTGTAAAATTGAGATTAAAATTATTGCATTTTATTATGAGGGTGTGTTTTATTTTGGAATAAAATTTAACATAATAAAAGTAAAAAAATCCGATTTATTCCTTTGAGAATCAAGAGGAATATCGTTCAATCGATATATATATATATATATATATATATATANATGGTATGGTTGTAGTAGGCTGGGTACAGAACCCCGCTGGCCCCTACTTATTGATATATAGTAATTGCTTAGAATTATTAACATTTAGGTGCATTATGGATGGGGCAAGACAAAAGTGTTTATTTCAGTACAGCACACTAGGGCAGAATAGGCCTATAAGAGAGGTAACATATTAGTAAAATGCACATACTAACTGTACATTGCATTATTAAACTTATAGAAAATTATTATTTTGGTATTCAAATCCTTTTAAAAATATTTATCAATATACAGAAACAATTTATAATTTTATGCAAAATTTTGACTTGAACTACAAGTCAAAATTTAAATTTCACCTTTTTCCAGGAACATTTTTCTCATACATACACATAAAATTAATATTTTTATATGTAAATAAACTACTTTGGACATTGGAGATAACATCATGATTTACACAAATAAGCTATTATAGAAAAACTAGTTATCGGTTTTCACTATTCAAAATGTCCTTCATAAAACAACTTAATCCTTAACAGATAATAAAACTAATAATTATAAAAATATAATATGATCAGGTCGACATTTGATATTTTTTTCATTAGCCTTTTATCCTATTTTACTAGGGATTTTCGATTTGAAGCGTTTTTCGTAGGATGTGATCTTTCGATTGCTCAGCTTGCTTATAAGTAGATGCAGACATTACGCATCAGTGCGTACAATTTTTTTTTCTTTTGTTTGCGCACTGTTGAGCAAAATAGAGCTTCATGCACTTAAATCAGTGGATGAAGTGTCTACAGACGGAATTGCAAAAAATGTATTTTCTATGCTTTTAGTAGAGAATAAAAGTTTTAGCATTTCGTTTTAAGTACGACATTGTCATTTACAAAAGTAATTTTTTTTTTCAATTTGATTTTGGCACGTCAACAAAATTTTTCATTTCATCAGGCCCGCCTAGATATTTGGGTATGCATCCGGATTTCCTTAAAAGGATTTCCCATCACTGATTTAAATAATAAAATCGAAAAAAATTATATGCAGCAAGTCAAAATAAATTTGGCAAAGTATGTAATCAAATCAATTTATAATGAAAACCTCTGGTTATTAACTTTTTTAGCTTGTGTTAAATCTGACTTAAATGGAAGTTGGTGGTTCGTATTTTATTGATGCTGACTTGTTTCTAAAATATGTATTAAAAATATATGTTAAATCAAATAAAACAAGATATTTTAAAAATACACAAAGTATATTTTCAACTTTATTTAGATTTCTTTTCATTTATCATTTCAACTCTCTTCCTTTTCCTTTCGTGGTACTCGCTAAGGTTGTCGAATTTCTTTTTAAACCAGGTGCTAACCTCATCATTTTCACCATCTCCATCAATTGATGGTGTCTCGTCCTGGAGTGTTTCGTTGATTTTCTCCAAAGATATCAAATCGTAAAGCCTGGAATCTTTGTTGAATTTATGCATTTCCAGCGATATCTTATTTTTTTCATCTTGGGATAACGTAAAAATGTCATTATTTAGGGCTTGAATTGCCAAGGTTTTGGCTTTAGTTACTTCAATCTGTTTGGCTCCTGTTAATTTTACATATCCACATTCATTTTCAACGATTTCATAAACTTGAATTACATTTGCTTTGTACATAGAAATGGCAAACAAAGAAGCCTTTGAATTTTTAGGCCAGGAGGACATCATTACTCCAGGTGATGGAAGAGGAATTTTGAAAATTTCTCGTCCTTTGGTAAAATCCCAGAATCGTAAAGTTTGATCCCCACTTAATGAGCATAAAATACTGGGATTTGTGGGCAGAATTTCAATTTGAGAGACATACTCAGTGTGACCAACACAGTAGGCTTCGATGTTATTTGAATCCGGTAAGTTGGTAACTCTAATTTTCTCGTCCCGATCACAGCTAATCAAAAAACGATTATCTTCAGTCAATAGTAGATCCATCACCATGCTAATATGTCCACAAATTCGGTCTATTTCCCCGTTACTGTCTAACTTGCTAATGAAACAGTCTCCAGTTTTGTCGGCAATTAAAAGTGCATTGGAAGAGAATCGCAATTTGTGAGATGTCCTTTGCAATGGTTTTGTCCACAATAAACGCAATGTAAACTCATTCTCCAAGTCTATCTCATAGAGGTGTAGCTCCTTCTGGTTGCTAGACACCGCCAAATGCCTGTCATCACTGGAAACTGCTGAATTTTGTATTTTAAAGTTTTCCACTTTAACTTCCTTAGCATTTTCCGTGCCTTGGTGGGTTATTTGAACTTTTTCGATATTCCCCGACTGCACATCTACGTGCAAAACATTGCAGTTTACAGAAATTAATAAATTGCCAGACGATAAAACGTGGAGAGACATTTTTTTATATTTAAACTTGTCAGATTAAATCTAACGTCGCCGCTCCACAGCCTGAGAAGATAATATCCAAATACACTAGCTGGCTTTACTTGTTTAATTATAAAACACGGAGTTTTTATTAGAAATAACTCAAAATATTTTTCCACAAATTTGACAGTTCAAAATGGTTTTTAAATAACCCATCGTGCTTTCTCGCTCTGCTATTTAACGGTTTTTAAAGATAAAAATCATTTTAAGATAAATAAAACACTTGAATTACGGAAAAAGTAGATTATATTTTTAAAATTAATATTATAAACGGTAAACACATATCAATGCAATTATTAGACTGGCTTGTAGTCGAGTTTGCTCTCCAGTTTCTTATTATCAGAGACTTTCCTAACCGCCTTCATGAAGTCTTCCTGGATAACGTATTCCCTTTCGGCTCTAATTGCAAAGAGACCTGCCTCTGTGCAGACATTCCTTAGATCGGCTCCGTTGAAATTGTCCGAGAGCTTTACCACCGCCTCGTAGTCGATCTCTCCGTGTTTAGCAATTGGTTGGGCGTGAATTTTAAGGATTTCAAGCCTGGCTTGTTCATTGGGAAGGGGGATCTCAATCTTTCTGTCAAGACGACCCGGTCGAAGAAGGGCAGGGTCTAGGGTATCGGGCCGATTCGTGGCCATGATCATTTTAACCTGTCCCAGCGAATCGAAACCGTCCATTTGATTCAACAGCTCCATCAAAGTTCTCTGGATCTCTCGATCCGCGGAAGTTCCCTCAGAGAATCGCCTACCTCCAATAGCGTCAATCTCGTCCATGAAAATGATGCAGGGCTGATGGTCCCTGGCATAATTGAACATTTCTCGGATCAATCGAGCGCTCTCTCCAATGTATTTGTCCACAATAGCGCTGGAGACAACTTTCAGGAAGTTTGCATCCAATTGGGAAGCCACAGCTCGCGCCAAGAGTGTCTTTCCCGTTCCAGGAGGACCGTAAAGAAGACATCCCTTAGGAGGAGTGATTCCCACACGAACAAACAACTCGGGATTCATCAACGGAAGTTCAATAACTTCTCGCAACTCACGAATTTGTTCGGAAAGACCTCCAATCGCGGAGTAGGTCACATCCCCAGGGTCCTCGTGACTCATGTTATAAACCAATGGATCAACCTCCCTCGGCAAATAACGCATTATCGTCAACGTGGTCATGTCCAGAGCCACACGAGTTCCAGACTTCAGCTTCGTTTTGTCCAACTGGCGACGACATCCCACCACATATCGCGGTCCATTTGTCGCCTTCACAATAACTAGAATAAATAATGACAGTTTATTTAAATTAACTTGGTTAATTTTGAACTTTTATGGAAATATTGAGATTGTTCAATTTCCAGTTGTTAAAAAGAGCATTTATCGATTATGAAAATGGAACGAGACCGGCAAAATATCATTACCTAAAAGTTGACAAGTTTCACATTTTCTGCAATTCTTTTAAAAAATCACATAAAAACAAATTTCAACTCTGACATTTTCATAACATTTTTTTGTTATAAGTTATATAATATATTAGATTTAAACCTTTAAACTGCATTTCGTTGTAATTACTTGTAATTTCAAATTAAATTTTATAATCTTTTATTAAGTTAGTATTTCTATTTCTAAATAAATACTAATAAATGGTTTAAAGACGTGGTTTTCGAATTATATTTATTAATTAATTAAGATTATATCTGCAAATTGAAATTCTTTTTTGTATCCAGATGTATCCATCCATCACCGTCTAGTTTATGAAATAAGGATTTAAGTTTATTGCAGAATATAAAAAAGCAACGAAAATTTTTGCTTAATTAAATTCTTTAACAATGATTTGAGTTGTTTTAGTTTATGAGTTATAAAACCTTGCTTTTATTCGTGAAAACTTATAAAATATAGCTTCTCTAAATTAGCTATTGGATGCATTAAAATATTCCAAATTTTAATTTTCAATATTTTTTTTATAAAGATGGAATACCAAAGAATTTTTGTAAGTCTTTTAGACTAAAAATATTATTGCTAAAAAATACTTTTTGTATCTCATTTTCACCAGATTTATTTAAAATTTTAAGAGTATAGTCAACATTAATCTGAAGAAAAAAAAACTTTATTGCAATAGGAGACTTACATTTATCTTCAGTCAGCTGTTTAAGGACCTCTCCAACGATTTGGCCAACACTTTGCAATGCTTTGAGATCATTTTCTGACTTATCAAACTGCTTAGTCCGTTCCTTGAGCTTCTCGCGCACTAGAAAAGAGGAATTATATGTTAATAAAGAATAATTCACAAGATGACTCCACAAAATTAATTTGAGGTTATACATATACAAATTTAGTTATTACCCAATTTTATAATAACTATTGCTTTAATATAAGTGTTTTTATTTAGTATCTAATAGATTTTATCTATTAATAATTCTATAACTTGTAAATTACGCAAAAAATACTCACTTTCTTTAAGTTTGGATTCAACTTCTTTATGATCACATAGTTTCTTTCTGTACTCCTGCAATGCCCTATCCCGAACACCGGAATCAAACGGAGTAGTATCCATGGTCATTTTCACTTCAATATGCCCTAGTTTTAATTTTTTAGGATTTTATCAAATGAAAACAAAGTTTATCAAAAACAATTTTCACAATTGCAAGTAACACGAATCGTTAAGAACGCAAATTGACAGCGAGATTCAGATTAATTTTCCAGTGACCTGAAGTTTCAAAAGCTGTGGAAAGGTGTTAGTTACGCTACTCGACGCTTGATTCTTAGAAAAATTTTATAATTTTATATTGTATACTACTTACTTACAATATTACTTTTATTACAAAGGCTCAATTTTAAAAAACTATAATATTATACAAAACAAATAATAAAATTGTTACAATTTTATTTAAAAAGTATTTGGTATTATAAAATCAAAGTAAACTTTGACATTCATATAATTTCAGATACCAACAATTGACACTAAAATTAGCGCGCAAAATTTTGTATACATTTTTTTTGTATTTAAAATATTTTCCACAATTAAAATACAAATTTAAAGATAATATTTACGTCTTTACTGATATTTACATAAAAAATCATTGACGTGTATTACTTTAAAAATAAATCATTATATATTTGGAATTGAATTTTATTATTATTACAAAAAGGACGCGCATGCTCCTTTTTGATATCCTATCCTAAATAAAATTTTATCATAAAATTCCGTTATTTGGGCAAGCCGGGCGCCGCAATTGTTTTGTTATTCTTCTACAAACGAACGCTTAGTTGATTACGGCAACGACGACCACTGAATCATTCGCTCTTATCAGTGTCTGGTAGTGAGGAGTCGAGAACGGTGGAGTTGTGTTTGTCGTGTGTGGTTCCAGAATAAATTATTATTGAAAAAATGTCGCTGACTTTCGACATTTTCGGAATTTTCTGCATCCTTATTGTGATCCTGCAAATCTTAAGAGTGGTCTGGCCATGGATCTATGAGAATTTCCTGGGACCGGCTCTTTTGGGCGGAGTGATCAAGTTTAAAGAATACGGGGAATGGGCTGGTAATTTATTCTCCAGTTATTTTTCCAAGTGTTTCCATGTTTGCCTGCTGTGTTTTCTACCAAATTAATTGTCATTCAAAATCGAGCAAACGGAAGCAGAATTAATTGAGTTATTTGAACCCCTGTCTAAGTGTGTTAGTATTGGTAAAAAGTTCAACTTCGATTAAAATTACCTAATCTATTTGTGATAACACCGCTCTAGGAGTTCCAGAGTTTATTGGGAAATGTTTGCAGTTTTCGAAACTCTTTTTATAATATTCAATCTCATCAATTATTGTGTTAGATTCATTTAAAATGATAAGAAGAGAAAGAAATTTCTCTACAATTCCAGTTTTTATAGTTAATTAAAATATCCAATTTAAATTAAATTCAACATGGTTTTCTAATTATAATTCTAACGTAATTCTAATATTTAAATATAATTGGCATAATCATGAAGAATTTATCGATCCACTCAACATGGCTTATTACAATTATTAATTTTAGATTTTAATGTATCATTGAATACAATAAAATATGTTTTTAATTATTTTCTTTATATATTTTTAGCATATTGAAAGCAAGATTAAATGAAATTATATTGGCAATCTATTATCACTTTCTTTTGACCGCAATGGTTATTAATAAAATGAAAAAATAATGGCAAAGAATCGGGTAGTGTAATTAAGAAGAAATGAGAAAAGATTTCTCTGCGGAGAGTTTAATTGCAACTCTACACTTTCGACCTCGAAGCCGCACATAAAGTAAACCTCATTTAATTTCTGTTGTTACTTCTTCTTTCTAGTGGTGACTGGGGCAACGGAAGGAATAGGAAAAGCCTATGCAAATGTGGTATGTGATTTAGAATAAATCGAAAATTTTATATTAAAATCTATATTAACGTGTTTACCTTTAAAGTTGGCAGAAAAAGGGATCAACATTATCCTCATCAGCAGATCATTGAGCAAATTGGAAACATTGGCCAGAGAAATAGGTATTTATTTATTTCTTTGTCATTATTATTTACTTATTTTAGTTTTAATTTAAATTAAATACAAATAAAGATATTTCCTTATTATATTAAAATTAGTTCTAATGTCGCATTGTACTAGTATAATGAACTTTGACATAATAATTAACAATTTTTCTTAACTATAAATCAATAATTTCTAATCCTATTTAATTAATTTATACAAGTTCAAGTGTAAACAGGTGTTTGAAATCTTTATATTTATAACATCTGTTTTAAAATTTTCGTTGTTGTTTGAATTGATCGAATTCATGTATTTTTTTGGTTCAGTTTTTTCGCTTTCATAGTTTTATGTTATTTGTTATATCTCTAATTATCAATAATAAAAAGTAGTGGATAATTAATGAAAAACTAATTTGAAAAATATTTAAGTTTATCACTTTTCACTTTTGTGAAAAAAATCATTTTCCCTACACCTTTTCGCATTGCAATCGTTAGGAACGGCTCCGTAATTTGAAAGACAACCCTTTTAGAATTTACAATATTCTATAAATCAGGTTTTCCCAAACTTTTTCAGCCCGTGGCGCTATAAATAATAGAGTTAAAGATCTTTCCAGTTCCATGGCCAGAAGAAGACTGTCTCTTTTTATACTTCTTTCACTGTAGCTCAGTTACTACAGAATTGAAACTTTTAGTTTTATAATTTTTGTTTTCGCAATTTGGAAAATTCTAATTTCAGTTTCAAAAATTCTCATTACAATTGAAAAAATGGCCATCTGCAATTTCAATTTTTGTCATTTCAATTGGGAGAGAGGTCCGAGCGGCACTTTACCTTTAAAATCTGCCGCTCCGTCCCGAATTAAGTTCTTTGCCAAATGATATACGAGTATCTATAGTATATCACTAACAAATTTTCACATTTAATTAATATATATTTTTGATTAATTTTTTGTAGAAGAAAAGCACAAGGTGCAGACTCGAGTAATCGATGTGGACTTTACCGGAGGATCAGAAATTTACGACAAGATCTCAAAATCACTATCTGGAATGGACATTGGAATTTTGGTGAACAATGTTGGAATGAGCTACTCCAATCCCGAGTTCTTTTTGGCTCTTCCCGATGCTGAGAAATGTATAGATGATTTGATTAATTGCAACATTAAATCGGTTACATCAATGACACGAATTCTGTTGCCGGGAATGGTGGAACGGTCCAAGGGGTTGATTATTAACATTTCCTCAATGGCGGCGACCATTCCAAACCCGTTATTGACCGTTTATTCGGCGACAAAGGCTTTTGTGGATAAATTTTCGGATGACATTCAAACGGAATATGAGAAATACAATGTGATTGTGCAATCAGTTTTGCCTGGATTCGTTGCGACCAATATGTCGAAAATCAAAAGGCCCACATGGATGTCACCGAGTGCAGACCAATACGTTCGTTCCACCATCAGGACTGTGGGAATTGCTGGACATACAACGGGATATTATCCACATGCCATCATGAAACTGGTCATCGATACCATGAAACTGATTTCACCTGGATTTGCAAGGAAATTCGTTTTGAAAACTCTTCAAAGCATTAGGAATAAGGCCATGAAGAAATCTTCTACCTCGAGAAATTAAAATTTAATTTATTTAAAATTTGTGTTTGAGTGAATAAAGTTTAATGGTATAAATGAAATTGCGTTTATTTTCGTAAAATAAATAATAAAAGGAATCTAACTTGTATTAATTTTTTAAAAATTTCTATCAAATATATAATGTGTTTTCCTTAAAAAAAAACAAATTTAGTCATTAAAAAATATAAGTATCAAATTTTCAAACATATTTAAACTTTTTTTTTAAGTTACTGCCTTTAAAAGGATTAAGCGCATAAAAATCGCGCATACTTGTTTCGTCACCCCTTATTATTTTCTGCAATAAAATTAAACTTCTGTTTTATGTTCCAAACGATGCTCAATGAACACCCTTTATCCATACAAAAATCTTTGCAATTGAAATTATAAATTATCATTTTAATAAATATGCAGTTTACAGATTGAATTTTCTAAAAGTTAAGAAAATTTCAGAATAGAAAATTTGTTGTAATGAATTACACCAAGTATGTAAACTTGTAGATACTGGTCCTTTGTCAATCTCGTTTTATTATTGCCTTCGTTAATTTTCAAGTTCTAGAGTAAGAGTATATTGAAATTTTTAAAATTATCATGGAAAAACTAATTCTTTTACTAGAAATCTAGCTGGAATTTCAATTTATGTTCTATTTTTGTGCTTTACTAGAAGACCGTTTTTTGGTAATAAAGGAGTGGACTAAAAACATTGTCCGTTTTATATAATCAAACTGGATGGTTTTCCTACGCGAGTACATACTACGTATAATTGTACTATACATGGAAACACACAAAAATCAATATTTAGAATAGAAGATCACAATAAATCCGCTTAAGAACTGAATTTTCTTGAAAATACCACTTGTACTCGAATCAAAAGACTGATGAGATGAAATTTGTTTTTAAAACATGAAAATATGACTATATTTTAACCCGCCTCCCCTTATTGTCCAAAATTTTCTAAATATATGTTGAACCGAATACACTGAATTGCTTAAAAGAATTGGATTAGCGGTAGTTCACCCTTAACATGTAACTACTTGATTTTTACTGCATGTATATTTTCAATGCCTAGTCATAATAAACTTGGAGAAAAGTTTCTTTTTTAAAATTTACATTAATCCGTAAAGTCGTTTCAGAAGAAAACTTATTTATTTGTTAAAAGAATTTGATCAAGGGTAGCTTGCTCTTAACATGTAAAGGTGTGCTTTTCTGTATGTGTATTTTCAAAGCCTAATTAAAATGAAATTCAGAATAAAAATGTTTAAAAAGTTAGGGGTGTCATACCCTTAAACATTTAAGGTTAATAAATTAAAACTTCTCTTTTAAGCCGACCTTTTATATATGTATTTTTAATGCTTAATCATAATCAAATTCAAAATGGCTCGTTAAGAAAACTAAACAAATATTAGGGGTCACTCACCCTTGACATTAAGGGGTAAAAAATAAACACAACTTTAAGGCCAACTTTCCCCACGTGCTTACAAAATTTCATTAAAATCAGTTCAAACGTTTCAGAGGAGTTCGGCTTCAAACATTGTATTGTGACAAAATAATTTATTAGGGGGGGGATCTACCCCTAATAAATTACAACAACAATTGAAATTGTAATAATGACTTTTACCCGGTCAATCTCACATGCCTACAAAATTTCAATAAAATCGAGTCAACTTTTCGGAGAAATACTTCTTTAAACATTGCATTGTTTAAAACAATTTTGTTATGGGTAGCTCACCCTTAACACGTATGGGTATGATTTTTTAGCGTGTGTACTTTATAGTGATTAATCATAATATAATCCAAAATAGCACTTTTTGCAAAAAAAATTATGAAAAAATTACGGGTGTTTCACTCTTAGTATTTAGGGGTGTATCAATATTGACCTTTTGCCGGTCCAACGCCATATGCTCACAAAATTTGATTAAAATTGGTAAATTAGATTCGTAGAACGAATGCCTCAATCACTGACAAGAGAAAATTTTATATATAAGATTTAGTATTAAGATATATATTAGTGTCTGATGTTTAAAATATTTTTTTTAATATTTAACTATGACCAATATATATGTAAATTTACTTATGACAATCACAAATGGTAAATGATCTTCATGACGTCTGCCCGTCAATCATAAATACATTTTTGTATTACATACCTGCCTTAGATGAAGTACATAAAAATGTAATTTTGTTGTATTTACACAGAAAATATATTTGTTTAATGTTAATTTACTCTATGTAGTTTTAAAAATCGCGGATCGTAGTTTGCCTATCACTGCATTCAAATAACCTAAATATGACCTTAGTTAGATTTGGATAATTTTCTATTTGCTGTAAATATAAAAATTTAATTCTGAAAAAACAAACCAAATGAAATTGTAAATCAGGATTGAAATAAAATGTCAAATAATTTTTATAAATGGTTTATTATTTCTTACAACGACCGTCGTTTAAATCATTCGCTTGAGGAGAGCGTTGATTTTGTCCTCTCGGTTGCCAAAGTCTCCGCCCTCGACAAAGTGATTGTTCTTCTTGCGCCATCCACCCGTGGGGGTGTTGAGCTTGAAGGGCCAGAGGAAGTTGGTGGCGTACTTGAAGTTGGGTCCGACGGTGTAGATTTCGTGGACGAGGTCCTCGACGCACATCACATTGGCCCTGACTCGAAGTTTCCTCTCGATTTGCAAATTGTCGACGAGGGGGATGCGCTGGCCCTTAATCTTGAGGAATCCACGCTTGTAGATCAGGTCTCGGACCGCCTTCAGGTTGGGGTAACCCCAGGCGATGTACGGTTCGCAGATACGCAGCATGTTAATCGTAGCCTTGTTCAGTTTGACAAAGACTCCGTTGTTGATCTGGCGGAGGCGGAAGAGCTGCAGCACCTTGCGCACTTTAGGAGCCACCTTGTTGATACCCCTGATTCGCATCACAAAGGCCAACTTGGGCTCGGCAGGGATGTAGTAAGTGCCGTCCTTTTTGCACAGCCTCTTCTGCTCGATGATGCTCCTCTCCGCCTTGATGTACTCGGCGGCGTACTTCTCGGCCCTGGTGAAGTTCTGCCTCTTGCGCCAAATGGCACGGGCGCGCTTCTTCAGCTTGATATTCAAGGCATGAGCTTTGGCAGACGGAACCTTCTTCTGCACTTTCAGCTTCGATTCCGGCACTGCGGGAAGCTTTTTCGCCTCCGACTTTTTCTTATCAACTGCAACCATGTCTAAAAGTAAAGATCCAATGTAATTCAAGTTGAAAACTGGCCGAAAAACACAAGAAAATTGAAAAATTCGCACCTCTGGTTTAAATCTACACGTTGTTTCGTTGACAACGAAAGAGGAAAGAGGAAGTGCCCTGTACGTTGGTAGCCTTGATTGTCATTGTGCAAAAATGTCCACAGTTTGCCCCTAGAACAAACTTTACCAAAACAAACTTTTATTGGTTCTGATTCATTTGCATAATCACTAGAAATTATGCAATAAAATCTGAAAAACACTTGTATGTAGATATAAATGATAGAAAATGTAAAAATCAATAAGTTTTATTGCATTATCTATTGGATCATATGGCGGTCGGCCTACATCGAAAAGCGACAAAATATCGGATATACTCTTCACCGAATGTCAGAGCCGGTTGGAAGAAATTGAAAATTCTCGACCACATTTTCCACCAAGTGGATCTGCATTTCTTGACGGCGTAACTATTTGTAGTGACTGATAATTGTGCCTACGACTGACCGCTTTCCCATTTTAGGCTGTCGAGACGCGTGACGCAGGCAATTTAACATCATAACATCAAAAGCACGCGATTTTCCATCCAGACAGAAGAATAAGAAGAACCAACATGGCCGACGTGGAAAAATCGACCAAAAGCAGCGGCGAGGCGAGTCAGGGGGCAACAACGGCCCCGGTCAGTGCTGAGGAGGGCAAAGGGCTGTCAGCCGAACAGGCGGTCACCCCTAATCTCACTGACAACTCCGAAGGCCAGATCGAAGAAGAGGCGGCCGCCGGCACGAACAATGGCTCTCAAACTGCGGCCATCGCCAATGGCCAGAAACCGATTGTCGGTGAGTCCAATTAGCAATTATTCCAATAACCGGCGTAATATGCCAATTTTTTCTCTCTTCAATTGTTGATTGGAATAGAAGAAATGGTTTTTAGAGATAGGGTTTGTTTACACTAACGCTGCTCTTCCATTATTAATTCAAAACAATTAAATATAAACAATACCATTTGTTTTATATTTAGATGAGGAAATCCAGCGTAGGGCTATTTATAGACTTTTTCGATTATATAGAATTCATATTATGAGGGTTCTGTTGTTGGTCTGGATCTTCAATGTCGTTTCTACAGGAATTTTACATCGAAATTTTTATTCAGATTATTTGTATTAATTTTCGTATTAAATGTAATAATTAAATTTATTAGATCTACGAGTGTGGTCTGACAAGTAATCAATCTTTGAGCCCGATGGTACCACTATTGTAAGAGGAACTTGTTAATCGTTATTATTTTTAAAATTTTATCCAATTGAACTTTCTATTAAAATCGCAAATGAAGGCAGCGTCTTCAAAATAGAGTTCCTTAATGGTGATAACCTTCTTATTTGACTCAAATTTCAGTCGAGTGTGAATTTTTTTAAAAATTTAATTAAAAAAAAGAGTCAGAACAAGTTCATTATTGAGAATACAGAATATAAAGTAACAGTTAGTATACTAATTCCTCTAATTTGGCCATGACAACGGACGAGGTGTAAGCCGAAGAGGTCATGACGAAAGAAAAAATTTTCTTTGCCAATTATGGCTCAATTATTTATTATATAACTACTCGTATGTGCGAAACAATTCAAAATTTTATAGTAAGTCTCGATTCTTCGATAAAAAAGTGTAGGTCCAATAAATTTGAAATTTAAAGACATGTTTTAAAAAATATTTCAAAAGGAGCGGCGTTGGCATTCTGTTCTGAGAATGCCAACGCCGTTCCTTTTACTTTTCCTGTTTGACCATTTGGAATAGATTACCGCCTACTATTAACAAAGATTCGCTAGTTCTTTTTATGAAATCTTTATACAACTATCTAATTGATGTAGATTCGGTAGATGATCTCCTTGTCAAAAATTTGCTATGATGTTAATGGGCTACCTCAATTTATAGAATGATGAATATCAGTAACATTTGTAGTTTTATTTCTAATTTTATATCTATAATTATAAGTACCTATAACAACTAAAAATTAACTGATCTAACACATCATATTGTCGTTTCTATTGAAGCAAATAAATAATAAATAAATACACAAGTTCTTTTTTGCAATTCTGTATGGGAAGGGCCACACTTTTTCATCAATTTCAGTACGTGAAAATATAGTTCACAAAAGAAGTGAAAAAAGTACCTTTTTTCATTGTTTTGTTTAATCGTATTTCACATATATATTGATTTATTATTATATCAAAGATTATTTATTAACGTAATATGTTGTAATAGCTTCTGTTAACTTCATTTTAAGCAAAATTTATCGTTTAATCCTAAAACTGAACCTGAATGAGTTTCTCTTAATTTTTTATTATATTTACACATTTGCGCCCAATTTAGGAGAATCGTCAGTTAATCCATCTTATTTTGGAACGAAAGTCGGTAATTACATTGAATTTATTTGTGAGATGATTTGACACAATGATTTTTGCGCTTAACAAATATTATCCTGGTTGCTTGAATCGATTATTATTGTCAAAACCTTAGTAAAATTCCCAAAAAAGGTGGCTTTGAATTTCTATTTAAAGATAAATTTCCAAGTAGCCTTAAATTATTATATAAAATTTTAAATTGTGATTTGCAAAATAATTAGTGATTGAATTGCAAAAAAATTGTATGTTAGTCATGTGTGAACTGGTTTTTTATTATTCGTAAATATTACTCATAATAATAAAAACCATCAGTTCAGACATTTTTAACATAGATAACTATTACGATATTAACATCTACGAGTACAAATGTCCATTATTTGTCAATTATATTTTTAGTTCAGAAGGTTTACAATTAATATTATCTTTTATTCTTTTAAATTTTCGAAATTAAATTATTTCGATGAGACAATCTATCTCCGTTATTAAGAGGATGTTGTTCTTATATATAAAATTCTTTAATCTTGCTACCGCTCCTCTTTTTCTCCTTTTTCTAGTGAATAAAGTGAAAGGCATCGTGAAATGGTTTAACGTGAAGAGCGGATACGGGTTCATCAACCGGATCGACACGAAGGAGGACGTCTTTGTGCACCAGTCCGCGATCATCCGAAACAATCAGAAGACGTTGGTGCGTTCGGTGGGCGATGGTGAGCACGTGGAGTTTGACGTCGTGATGGG
>JXOV01003555.1:37924-81265 GCA_001014945.1 Clogmia albipunctata
GACGTCGTGATGGGGGATAAGGGTGTGGAGGCGGCGAATGTCACCGGTCCCCATGGTGAGAACGTGATGGGCAGCCCTCATGCGGCGGATCGCAAGAGTTGGTACCGCAATCGAAAGTTCTTCCCCAACTACGTTCCCAAGCAGCAGCGACAGGGCGGTGAAGGCAAACCCGGTGCTGAGGGACAGCAGGAGGTGGGCAGTGGTGACGAGATGCAGCAACAGCACGTGCCACAGCAACACAAAGACGGACCCCCGATCAAGACGAGGGGCGGTGGTCGGGGTGGATATCGAGGAAGAGGGGCAGCCAATGGGGGAATGCCAGCTTATAGCCAGTATCGAGGAGGTGGTGGGGGCCAGAGGAGAGGAGGCCCGCCTGGAGGACAACGGTACTACACCCTGAGAATTCCACGGGGAGCGGGAGGAAGAGGAAGGGGCGGAGGCAGGGGACGTATGATGGGTCAGAACCAGGGACCCTGGGAACAACAGCCGCCACAGCAGCAACCGAACAAGATGGGCGGAGGAGGAGCCGAGCAAATGGAAAACGTCCACGCCGTCAACCAGCAGCACCACCAGGCGCCGATGCATCGCGGGGGAGGGGGTGGTCGAGGCCGTGGAGGCGACATGCGCCGGGGTGGTGGCGGAATGAGGGGACGATTCTTCCGCGGATTCCGGCCAGGAGTCGGCGGAGGACGGGGCAGAGGAGCGCCAGGACCCAGACCCAGATACAATGAGGGTGGTAAGTATTAACGAGGGATGAATACTCGCTTTGCTTAGAACTTCTTCATGGAGTACATAATTACTCGTATAGTCTTGCATTACCCTATATGTCCAGTAACAGGTTGATATGGTAAAAAATGAGTATTTTTTAAAAATAATTTATAGATTTTTTAGCAGTAATATGATTATTAGCGTGCGACACAGTGATACTTTGCGGTCCTAGTGCGGTAGTTTTATTTTTTGTGTGCGTTACTAAAAACTCATTTCTTTTTGTTATTTATGATAAACACTTAACTAAATTTAAAAAAATGTAATTTTCTATATTGAAATTTAAATTTTTATTACAATTATAACCTAACAATATTGAAATTAAAGTAATAAGATAGTTTTTGACGTTTTTTTTAAAGAATGGCACAATTTAATACGCAAATTTGTAGGTAATGGTCCTTTGTCAGCCTAGTTCCATATCGCTTTCGTTGCACTCGGGTGATAATTTTTTATTGCCATTTTTATAATGTCATAAAGATCAATAAATGTCTATATCAGTACTATGAAGGAGGTATGTCATTACTCAAAACAATTATCACTTTAATAAAGCATAAAAATTGTTTAATTTTGCCGTAAACATCCCTTCATTTATGCATTTTTTGACAATTTGGCACCGTATCGTTATGAATTAACGTCTTCAGACTATTTTCTTTCGAACCAAGTAATACCGATAGATAACAATAAATTTTTGATTTTAAAAACAGAATTCCTTAATTTATCGAAGATATAGAGTATGTACGTAATTGATCTTGAAAAATTTCATGAAAAGGATTTGATTCAAACGTAGTCAATGTGACCGTCTAAGTTCGCTTCATTTCTGTTTGAACTTGACTAAAGCGGGTATAATTTTTTGTTTCAAGTTCGTAAAACGGGTGTCAATGTAGACCTCTGTTATTATACTTTTTTTTTATAAATAAATATTTTCATATTTCTTTTTAAAAATATCGTTTTTAATGAATGGTTTTCTAATATAGATTTATATTGTTTAAATTTATTCAAATTGAAATTTAAATACTATTAAAATATATATTTTATCGAGTATTGACTTTTATAAATTTGATTAAACCTAAGTTAATATTCAAACAGCAATGTATATTTGGATATAAATTATTAAAATTTGCATTACTATAATATATATAAGAGACAATATGATAATGTTTAAAGCAAAGCGAGTAATACTTATTTTAGTAATAAAATTGATTTGGACAAAACTATTGTTGAGTAGATGATTACTATTTTGCAGGAGGCGTAGCGCCCACTAGTCGAGGAGGTCGTCCCCGTTACCGTAACAATAACCAGAACGGATCCAACAATGATCAAGTCCAGTCATCATCGCGAAAAGGTTGAGCATCTCTTCTACTACCCGCCTTATGATTTGTTTGTGAGGTTTTGATTTTATTTTTTCCGGGTTTTATTTTTGGTTGATGTCGCCTTTGGTTGATGGGGGGCAGAAATGAATGAAGCGCAAGTGGTAGAGAATACCACAACGACTGAAAGTCTAGCGTAGGTTAGAGAGAGACCAAATCACATTAGCTACAAACATACTACACATAACAAGTAAGAGAAGTCTGATGGAGGAGGACGAGATGACTGGACTGGACTGGAGAATATGAATGGGTTCCAAGGCGTATCTAAAATTTTATTTGAAGGTTTATTATTTTATTTAAATTTTTTACCATTTATTGGCCAAGTTTATTTGTTCAAAAATATTAATTGTTATTTCTTGTCTCTTCCCCACTTTCTTTTTATTTTCCACTTCAAGCAGAAGATTACAACTAATAACATTGAGAGAGAGAATAATGAAAAAGATGAAGTCGCTTGCAAGATGATGCTTTGAGGATCAGTGCATAAAAAAGAATAACCCGTTTTGATTGCTGAAGAACAGATTAGATTTTCATCCTCATATTATAGAAATATAATACAAAAAAAAACAATAAAAAGAATGAAAAATATAAATAGTGGTTTTAGTTCAATTTGATGAATATGAATGAAATTTCAGGTACTAATAAATTATTCCTCTGAAAAGGGGAAGTTTTAGCCCAGACACACATCCGAGACTCCTTTTTATTGTGCAAGGGAAGGATTTTTGGTTCCCTTAAATAAAATAATTTTTAAAATTAATCAGCCAATAAAACTCAAATGCGAATAGTATATCGTTTAAAGTGAACGCTAGGTGTTGACCTGTGGTAATTGTTTAGACAGGCGGTGAAAATTTGAGTAAATAAACGAAAATAGAAGTGGTCGCGCCCCGTTTTCCATATTTCCTTGTTTGTTGTTCCTGGATATTTTCCCCAGAAGCAATAATAATAGTAATACACCCGATGGAGTGAAATTTTCCCGTGAAAAAATAGTTTGATGTGTGGAAAATGTCCTCGGCTCGGGATTTGGATACTGCTGCGGTGTGATTAGTAGGGCATAGAAAGGAAAGCGATATAGGGTACAGTGCCATAAACTAAATAAATCAAATAAAGAGGGGACCAGAGCAAAGTAGTAGATGCGTGATAATGGACAGTTCTCCGGATTTGTCGATAAAATTGCCTAAGGGCGAGTCCCCTGAGGATACTTATATGGATTTTAGTAAATCTATAAAGTCAGACATTGAGAATGTAACTGCAGAGCAATCCCAATCAGTTGTAGAACCAGTGCAAATTGATCCACCGTCACCGATACTTCCTCCACCGTCGTTAGACTCTGTTTCCACCGACGAATCAGAGAAGGTCGCCCCAGTTGTCAGCTCTAATATTCGAGATTCGCTTGAAGAGGATCTAATTATGAGCTTAAGCAGGGACTCTTCAGTCACTAAACCGGATGATGATGATGAAGAGGAGGACGAAGACGAGGAACACTCAATTATATTGAATCAAACGCCCATCAAAATTACGAAAGACACTAATCAACCCTCAGATCTCGATGATTTGCTAAAGAGTTTAGATCGAGATAATAATCGTGATAGTGTATTAACCTCTCAGAAATCTAAAGAAGATGATCCGGTTCGTAGTTTATCAGAATCGATTTCGGCATCGTTGAATGAGCCTCCTTTGGGTAATGTGGAAGAGTTACCAGCACCGCCAGAATTTCTACCCCCCGCCGAAGAGACATATGATGATAGGTAAGTGAAAATTTGTTAGGTTTCCCGAAAATCCATGGTATTTTAAATATACAAATCTCTTTAATCCTTTTTTTTATAAAGTTCGTTGAAATTTGAACCATTGGATTTAAGTGACGTTGTCGAACTGGAGAAAATAGCCCCACCATCGGACAACTTTTATTCTTCGACCCAAGATGAACTGGTTTTAAATCTAGAGGAGAGACACGTTTCTTTCGATAAGGACGAGGAAATGCTATTAAATCAACTGAAACAACAGTACGATGAGGAGGAAGAAAATGATGAATTAAAACCACTTACACCACCATCAAAATTGAAAGATTTGAATTTCCTTGAAACGTCGCTTTTAGACGAGGTAAAAATGATACAAGACGAACTTCTACATAAAGATGATTTCCCATGTTCTGACGATAATGAGCGGGAATTATCTCTCAAACTTGACGAACCACCAGAGCAAATATCTATTAGTCCTCCTAAAATGGAGGATATGGAAATTATAGAACCAGAACCTTCGTTTACTAAGGAAGAGGAATTACCAGAGATAATTCCAAAATCTCCTGAAATTATTATTCAATCACCAGAATCTTCTAGAACAGAAGAACTAAAGAGTAATTTGGACCGATTATCAGACTATAAAATTGAAAAAGAGCTTGATTTTATGAAAGACGAAGAAAGTGACCAAGAGGTTGAAAAAATTATCACACATGTTGATGAAAAACCCACCGATTCACCTCCTATTCCAGAAGAAGTCGACGAAAAATCAGAAGAGCCTCAAACTTCGATCAGTCCTGACAGTCCAGCTGTACAGAGTCCAATTACAATCGAAGCAAAACCAATTGAGATTGAGATTCGCCAAAAGTCACCCGAAGTGGAGGAGATAATTGACATTTCCCCTCGAATAGTCGACACTGTTCCTAAACAAGAGGAATATTTCAGACCAATTTTAGATAAACCCGTTGAACTCCCAAAAGTGGAGATTGAAGAAAAAATCGAATTCAAACCGATTGAAAAAATTCCTGAGCCCATAAAAGAAATTCCAAAACCCATTGCAGAAACTAAAGAACCCATTCAAGCTAATGTTGAAAAGCGTAAATCGATTGAACAGAAATCGCCTCCACCACCAGAGAAAGAACCGGAAAAAGAACCAGAAAAGCCTCCTCAAAAAGTTGATATTGTTGAATCGAAAATAATTTCTCCTAAAATGGGCAGGTCAGACGATTCCAAAAAGACATATGTACCCGCTTACACTTCCTATGTGTCCAAGCAGCCGTATTCATCGGGTATTTTTACGCAGCCACCGACAACGATCATAAATGAGCCATATAATATGGTAATGCGAAACCAAATGTTGATTCAAGATGAAAAGCGACAACGAACTTCAAATACATCCCAAAAATCATCACATCTTCGAGAGCAATTCCTCTTTAATAATTCATCGCAACCTATTACATCACATTCGACATCATCCCAAAACGCACCACAACAAAATGAAAAAGTTTTAACACAAAAACCAAATACCCAGCAATCATCCCAGGATAGGCCAAAGTCTCGTCAACAGGAACAGCCGCAACAACAGCAAGTTACTCATCAACAAGAAGTACCTTCTTCGACCAGACCTACTGCACCGGTTAATGAACAACCGCCTCATAGCAAACCAGAAAATTTACCTCTAAAACCAAAAAGCGAAACTAATGTAGGAGCATCTCCGTCGGATAATAAGGGAGAGAAACGTGATTTACCTGATATATCGACTGTGGTCAAACTAACCGATGATTTTGATGATTCACCATGTGCTCAAGTGATTCAAGCGTAAGTTTTTTTTTTAAATTGTGTTAAATTTCTATTCAGTTGATATTTCACCATCAAGTATTTTTTTAAATAATTGTGGCCTAACTTTCATCTCTAAGATGGACGGAATAACCATTTTAAATGTTTATTTCACATCTTTTAAAATATTTTTATCGAAATAGAATGCGTTTATATATAATCGTATAAAGGGTACCAAAAATAATGCAACTTTTGGATTAAATAAAAAAGAGAGTTTCATATTATTAATTCATAAAGTGAATCTTACAAAACATTAGGCTTCTATATGGAATAAACCAGAGAGCAAATAGTGTCCAGGATAACTCTGGTAGGACCAACGCTAATTAACAATACAAGGTTGAGCGGCATGGTCCTACCCAAGACCATGAAATTTTCCAAAAAGAATTGGCTGACATATATTCTCGATAACTTCACGAATTCACCCTTAATAACTCTTTTTACACAAAGCGTCAAATTAAAAGTTTAAAAGAGTTTAATAACAAGTTCATGTATTATTTTATGTTTCATTTAAAAAATTAATATTCGTTTATAACGATTCTCTTTTTTTATAATATAAAAAGTTGTGTTAATTTTGGAACATCCTTTAATTAAATTAAATTTTTAAAAGTTTCAATGTTTTACATTAAAAACCTTAATGTTAAATTTATAGTCTTATATAAATAATTTTCTTATCCTATTTCAGAGGTGATCAGTGTTCTTCAGCATTGTCTTTGATTTATTGTATCCTGATTGTGGGTGTAGGACTATCTATTCCTCTTGTTGAAGTTATTGCTCCTCACCACATTCCTGTTATCTTTTACCAGGTATGTAAATTTATAAAGAAATTTAATTAGAAATTAAATACATGATTTGATTTTCAGGGATTTTATTTATATTTGTATGGTTTGGGTGTCCTATTTATGTTGCTTGTATATACTACGATTGTATGTTGCGGCTCCTGGATTGCACCAGGTATCATTTCCAAATCTGCGTCTATGAAGAAGAAAAACGATATCGAGGAAAATAATGAAGCAGAGGATTCTAAATTGAAGGAGGAACCTTCCAATCAGGAGCTCACCAATATCAATGCCTCCTCAACCGCTAATATCGTGGCCAGTTCTCCAACGGCTAAATTTTCCTACGCACTACCCAAAAGCCCTGAACTATACAAATATGGAAGTTGCTATTTGAGAATCGGAGCTATCGGTAGGTTTATACTATATAGCTTAATATAATTCTAACAATTTAATTTTGGAACCAATATTAATTTTTATTAAATTTAAATTTATCCTTTTTAGTTTTCGCAATTGGAGCCATTTTGTACTCGGCATTGGAGTTCTTACAATACTTTGAGTGTATGCACATAATCCTTGTGCTAACACCGGGATTAAGAGCTATTTTTATCCTTATTCAGTTATTCTTCATCTTTTTAAGTCATGGGGTAAGTTTTTTAATTTTAAAAGTCTCGTTTTTAAACTAATTCCTATTAACTTTTTAGATAATATCATCATACCGATGTCATGTGCTATTGCGGTTAACTTTGATGCATTTGATTGGAACGGACTTGGCCATGTGGATCAGTATCCTAATTCATGAGACCAACAACATTATTTCACTCTTTGGAAAAGTGGAAAACATTACCGTTTGGACTTCTGAATCTGCAATTTTATCCCAAAACAATAGTACTACCGGTTGGAGTTTTGAGTGGTTTGAGACCAGGGTGAACTGTCCTCGAAAGAATATACTAGGTTGGATTACTCAAGTAGCAATGCCATATTTGTTCCCATTTTCTATTCAATATGCTTTGATATGTGTATTGATATTGTACTTTATGTGGCGAAATGTGGGAAGGCAAAATGGAATTCCATCTGGTTTGTACCGAGAACAGCTTTCTTCATCATGCTCCTCGGAGAAAGTGAACTGCAGACAATGTTATCGGGGTCTAATTCTTGGAATTTTGCTGCTGGTTGCTACTATTGTTTCTTTGGCTGCTTACTTCATTTTCATTGCTAATCCCGAGTTTGAGTATTTGGCTTTCGCCCAGCTCACGGTCTGTGAACTTTCGCTTTATTTGATTTGTCTCTTGGCCACTCTTTTCGGAATAATCCGAATTCGACAGATGCATTTTGATGGACAAAGGAAATTTGTCCTGGACGAGTATCTCCTGATAGGAGCTCAAGTGGGTATCTTTTTATACAGCGCTTTGGCAATTCTGGGTACAGAGTTCGTTTTGGACATGGACACAGTTTTCACTTGGGTAACTGCAATTGTTTCAATTGTACAAACAGTTATTCAAACGATTTACATTCTTGACGGAGGTCGTCGAAGCGCAAACTCTTTGAACCAATCGCGAGAGAAACCGGGTCGTGAATTTGTTATTTTCTTGCTTATTGTTAATTTGGCGTTATTTTTCCTGGGTGTTGCCCAGAAATCAATTCCTAAACACAATCCGGTGCCAATGAAATTCTTTGGTCTCTGGATTTGGACAGTGATTACTCATTTGTGGAATCCAGTGGCCACGTTTTACCGTTTCCAAAGTGTTATTTGTTTGGCGGACATTTCTCGACGTGCTTATCAAATTAAACCGACGTTCATGTGAAATTATTAAAACCAAAATCTCGAAGATTTTCATCACACCACCACCCATTATAAATTAATTCCAAAGCGAAATTCACTGCCAAAAATTCAAACCAAAAACGAGTTTTAAACTGAAGTAATCAGGTTTTTGCTATAGATTTTTATTAATTATATTTGTTCTATATATATTTATAAATATATATGATATACTCTGAATGATTATATGATCAAATTCTAAATGGAAATTCAAATCATTTTACATGCTCATAGTCCTGTTGTCGTTTACCAATATCTTTCGTAACAAATCAGAAAAATATTAAGTAAAAATGAAAATTTAAGATATTGTGGAATAAATCATTATTGGTCGCATAAATGACACCTTTTTATTATATATGTAATCATATTTATTATCAAGTTATGCATACATAAAACCAATTTCATAAATATAATACTAATTAGAAATAATACCATAATAGAACCATTTGTGCGTTCATATGACAGAATTTTTAATGGATCTTTGTAGCAGTTTCGATTATGATATTTAATATAGATATTATTATTATACAAGTAAAATGATTATTGTGTACTTGGAGTATTTACTAAATAAAATGTTTGACGAATAAAATGTTCTTATTAATAATATATTCTTAAATTCACTGACTAGAAGCAATCACTTCGAACAGAACAATCAAAAGACATTCAGGTTCTGGAGATGCTTAAACAATTTAACGAATATATGACATATTTCACGGCCAATTACAGTATAATCTTCAACAAGTATTGGAAATTTGATATTTAATTTAAAAAATCTAAATAAAGTTTAGGAATGGCATTAGTCCTTTGTGATTTCTTTAAGAAATGGAGCGAAGATTTATTTATAGAAATTAATTTGTAGCACATGAATATCAGTCTTTTATAAATTAACATTACAAATCACTGACATATTTACGGAACCAAAACCTTCTATACTGAAATTAGTGTGTAATTGACGCCCTTCTTATAATGAATTAAATTAATGGTTTTATTTGCGGTAAGTTTGCTTTAGAATATTAGAAAAAAAAATGGATTTGATATTGAAAAAATGGAGTATTTTTTATATTAGTTCACGCAACGGTAAGTAATGAAGTACTTTGTCAGTCGAGTGAAAAAGATTTCTTTTATGGAACGTAATTTTGATAATTTCAAAACATTTATTTGTTATAATCACTAATAATTTAGATATAAACCTATAAACATTATTTTGTTTCTACCTTGTAAAGAGTTTAATAATGTCTTTCATTGTAGGTAGAAAGGTTTGCAATTTCTAAAACGTTTTAATAAAGCACAACAATTATTGAAATTTTCGACAAAAACAAATGTTAAAAATATTTACTTATTCTCCCCAATGAAATAAAAAAAATTCATTTAATTAAAATTATAAATTTCAATTTGAAACCTCTTATTGGAAAAACGTTTATAAAAATAAATAGATCTTTTAACGTTATATAATAATAAAACAATTAACATAAAGAATATAATATTTTATTTCATACTTTTAAATTGATTCTCATAACTATTATACAATTTTAACAAATCTTGACTTGTGCGTGGTTTGACACAGCTCAAAGCGTATTCAAAATGTTTCTGTTGAATAAATTCAGCGTTTAAATCCTCTTCAAGTGCGTTAAGGGCGGCTTCTTCACAGACGGCATTTATTTCCGCTCCAGAATATCCGTCAGTCCTTTTAACAAGTTCATTTACATCTATTTCCTCAGCGATTGGCTTTCCTTCCAGCTTAATTTTAAAGATTTCTTGTCTCGTTTGCTCATCTGGTAGTCTTACATATACTATTCGATCAATTCTGCCAGGTCTGAGAAGAGCTTTATCTATTAAATCAGGTCTATTAGTCGCCGCAATAATTGTAACATTGTCCAATGTGGTGACTCCGTCCATTTCCATTAACAACTGAGCTAGAACCCGATCATTAACTGAAGTCCCTCCTCCATCTGTGGCTCTTTCCCCACCTATGGCATCCATTTCATCAAAGAAGATTATTGACGGGGAAACAGCACGCGCTTTTCTAAACAATTCTCGAACTGCTCTTTCCGACTCTCCAACCCACATCGAGAACAAATCAGAGCCTTTTATTGATAGGAAATTAAAACTACTTTCTGTAGCTAAGGCACGGGCTATCATGGTTTTCGAGCATCCAGGAGGACCGTACATTAAAATTCCTTTTGGCGGTTTAATTCCAAACCTCTTAAATATTTCCGGTTTTCGAATTGGCCAATCTACAGATTGTTGTAATTTTAACTTTAGCTCATGTTGACCACCAACATCTGTCCATTTCACCTTGGGGACTTCAATCTGAATCTCCCTCATTGCACTTGGTTTCACCAAAGTTAAAGCATGATTCATGTTCGAAAGGGTTAAAATTGAAATTTCCATCGAAGTAGCCTTCGAAATTAGGGATATCAAATCAGCCCCAGAAAAACCATGAGTAATATCTGCTATTACTTTTACATCAGATTCTGTTAGATTATGGAAGATTTTATCTATGTTTCGCTTTAAAATTTCAAGCCTACCCTCAGGACTCGGTATTGGAACTTCTATTATATGATCAATACGACCACTTCGAAAAATACCAGGATTAATATCATCCAATTTCGGAGCCGTGGCTATAACAAACACTTGTCCTTGTCCATTACTATTTATTTCATCCAAACAATTGACCAAAGTATTGGTAATTCGTCTATTTAAATCAGAATTATCGTTTTTTCTGCAGAAAATTTGTATATCATCGATTATCAAAAGAGTAGGCTTTGAATTTTTCATGGAAGATTTAAAATAATTCGACAGTTTTGAGTCAGACTCTCCTAAATATTTGCCAAAAACATCACTGGATTGTATTTTTGTGATTACAAAGTCTTTGAAGTTCTGGTTTAGTTTTAAAGCGTCACAAAGTAACGTCTTGCCACATCCAGAAGGTCCATGTAAAAGAATTCCCTTTCTTCCGCTTTTTATCCTTGAATCGTTTTCTTTTGTATTTATAGCTGTTAAAATCATTTGCTCGGTTTCTTTAAGGACTTTATCTAGTCCGCCAATTTCAAACAGGTTTTTAATAGGCTGAACTTTGGATGGAGAGGATTTTATGTCTATTTTAATTTTTGTTTCTGATTTAAATACATAAAATTTAACATCATTTAATGTTAAATTTTCCAAGTGATGTTCCAGTGGTAATTCATTAATTACAGGCTCTATTTCAGCTATTTGGAAATTTAAATTTTTCCCCAGTAGTTTTAAAGAAATAATTGTATTTTCACAAACAATTTTATCTGATAATATTCTTCGCGAAGATGTTTCCATGTCTTTCAAATAACGATCAGACATTAAATCACTTTCCAAAGGTTTCAATAAGACACTCTCAATTTGAAATAAATCCATGGAAATTGGTTTTATTTGAATATTTTCCAAATTGGTTTGAGGGACAGGACTCGAACCCAGATCTAAAATATAAAATTAACGATTACTATGGAATTTAATTTAATTTAAATAATCAATTTGGTACCTTCAAATCCCAAGAATATTTCATGGTTATCTCCTGAAACCCATGCTGTGCGTACTAGAGGAGCTATATCTTGATTAATAAATTTTAATTGGACATTCTGTCCGATTTGAAGACTTGCAATCCTTAATACGCACTCTGGGATAAATATAAAAGACTTGTTGAACCTTGCCAGATCTGATGGTACTACCATGGGAGTTATTGTTTTGCAATTAATCTCATTACCCTTGCAAAATGTGTGGAAAATATTGTCTTTGGTTAACTTTCCACATTCCGATTCGTGGTTATTTAAGTTAGTTTTGGATAAATAAACTTCACACTTTTCGCACTTGTACCATGAAACGTCGCTAGCTTTTTTTGGGGTGTTGACCTGTTTTTTGGCCGACATTATTAATTCTTTTTTTTATAATAAAAACAAACGGTTGTCCCGAACTTCAAAAACGTGAAACAAAAACGTGGACTGTCAAATTTTCGATTTGTTTGTAAACAAATAAAAACCTTAAAAATGGATTGGGCTGAAGATTTGAAATCGGTACTAAAAGTAAAGGTAAATAGTTATTCAAATCGTTGTATTTTATTGGTTTTTAATAAGATAAAGACTTTTAGAGTGGATTGAAAAGAGGAAAACAGCAGTCAATTGAGGATAAAAGTTTGGAGGAGAGTTCCATTTCAAAAAATGAGGTGGCTGGACAGCCAAGGAGTCGTAGGTTTGATGGATGGGCATCTGAAGTGCCGAAATCGTCAAAGTAATTTTGTTAAATGGAAACTGTATCCGAATCTAAGCTAAAAAAGAATATTTTTCAGAACTAAAACATCTCCAAACTTGATTGAACAGGAGAGATTTTTGGGAAGGGATGTCGTTTCATCGCCAGAAGAAGAGATTCCAACGATCCCAGACTTGGATGATATTCATGAGGAAGTGGCTTTGAATGAATTAGCACCCAATCACTCGTAATTTTTATTTTATTTATTCAAATCTTTTATTGATTAATCGACCATTTCAGTATTTCCATGAAAATGGCTGCTACTTATAAAAATCTGGATTCAGAAATGACCAAAACCTTTCGTGCCTTGGAGGATGTTGATCTGACTCTATTGGTTAGAAACTTACATAAAGATGTCGGTGAAGAACCAGATGTTGTTTGGGATTGGGATACTTTATTTACTGAAATTTCCGCAGAATCTGTTGTTGATCATGATTCCATTTCCCCAAATACAACTTATTTAAAGTAATATTATTATTTATTAAGGCAAATGAACTATGCTTTAAGGATTTCTTGCCAGTAATTGATATTATATACAAATTTGAGCCGTCCATAGTTTGTATTATTCTTTTTTTATCTCTATAATCTCTTTCCTTTTAGATAAAATATTGAAGAAAAAAATAATTTCTTTAAGGAAAATAAATACAAATTCAAATTTAAAGGTTCTTTTTGTATTTATTCAATTAAAATATAAAATTTACATAATTTTTCGAATCCATTCATTATGAACGGTAATTAATATTTACTTTCTTTGACCGTATAATTTAAAACTATGAAAAATTTGCCTAGTTATATCTAACTTAAAATAACAAAAAAGAACTATATAGAAAATGACTATGTAGCCTTTATTCTGTCATTAAACTATTAATTAAAAAATTGCCTCTCTATTTTATTTAAGTTATATGTCCTCAAATCATTCAAGTTTCTATATTATATATACTATATGTTAAACAATAAAATTATTCTAATATCTCCCTATAATTTTGTTTTCAGTAATTGGAATTCAATAATTTAATTTACTATGGTTACCTTTAAATAAATATCGAATCCAGTGTTTAAAAAATCATACTTAATTGTTTTAAAATAATTTATTAAAATGTACATTGGTTTAATCGTTTTGGAGTCGCACTTCCAAATCATCAAGAATAGCATTCTCCGAATAAAAGGGTTCCATTTCAATAGGTTCGAATGCCATAGTAGGGATGAGAGCGTATTCGTCCGCTAGTTTGATGATATCACAAATTAGGGGCGACTCAACTCCCAGAATGTATTGACAAGTTTGGGGTTCTAGGAGATACAAAGAGACTGTCGATGGAGACTGGGCATTTTTCATGCACTTAAGAGTGACTTCGATCTCTCTGGGTTTTCCCGTTTTATCACAAAATGTTCCGCCTTGGTAAAAGTGGGTTAATTGGTGTCGATGGTCTACAGGCTTCGGCTTCTTTTGGGGATGATCGTCCAACCATTGGCGATGGAGTTTTTCGTTGAACAGACCCAAAATAAGAGACGTTTCTCCATGGTATTGGCGGACAAAGCGCCCATAACAAAACTCGTATTTCCACCAACCAGTGCCCTATTAATAATATTGGATTATCAATTAACAGTTATTTATACAACTAGGTCGTGTATTTAATAATTCTTATCGACCATATTTTATACAAGATGTTATGCATTTTGAAATAAAATAAAACAAAAATATAAAGAATCGTGATTTTCTTAAATGTTTTAGTTGCTTTTGAGGAATCTTTAAAGCAGTTGTGCAATAAAATCTTCCTAGACAGAAGAAATATTAGTACCGTAATATCATTTTTATATAACTAAAAAGCATAATGCAGTAAATATACAATAATAAAAAGCAATATACGTGTACATTGCAACTGTAATATCATCAAATTAAATAAATGTCAATAATAACCTCTACATTTTAATCACGAAACGCATTTAAAATAATATAAGTGTTTAAATTAAAAGAATTTACCCCGGTCAGACAGTGTTTTCCTAGGAGAAAATCTTTGACTGGAGTAGTATCTGCCATCACAGAGGCCTTGGCTGTCTGTTCAGTCTTAGGAGCCGCTTCGTCAGCTTCGGCCATAGTCTCTGCCAATTTCAGGAGGTATTCTGTATTGGGCATAAATTCCATTTTTAAAGATCCGTCCTGTAAAATAAAAAATCTAATTATAAAATAATAATCCGAATTAAATAATAAAATACTGCGCAAAGAAAAATTAATGAACTGCGAAGAAAAAAATTAAACACAAATTTTGGTAATAATATGCAATTAGCGAAATAGCTTAATTAATATGAACTAAAATATAAATAAATAATAAAGTTTTCTCCTTTTATAAAATTAAGAAGTTACTTAACTATTTCATATATTTCATTAAAGTATTTTCAATGCACAGTGTTAAGAAGCGCTAAGACCAACCTTTTTATCGACTTTCAAGATAGCAACTTTTTTGGAGTCACGCGTGAATTTGCTTGTCTAATTGGCAAATGAAAGGGATAACACAAAACAAAATAATAATTACAAACAAAATTCCTGCCACCAGGACTGGCACAATGCGGTTATATCGAAATGAATTACATACCAGAGGTTTAGGCTGTTCTACAACTTCGAAGTGGTATAAATCCATTGGTTTTTTGGGGGAATCTGGAGTCGATGGTACACACTGGATTTTCTGTTCTCCAGTCTCTTGAGGCTTAAACAAGGGGTGTGCACAGAGTGTTGGTGTTAAAATGATTACTTCGTAGTTACATGTTGAAGTCTCTTTTAGGGAATAAATTTCATTCTTTCCATGTGTGTAGCAGACATAAATAACCTTGGTGGACCTTGGCTCATTATTTAAATCACAAATTGTACCATCAGACATGTCAATTTCGAAATAGGGCAGGTTTATGCCATCGATTTTTTTGCTGGGAAATTTATCTGCAACGTTATTTTGCATGGACAATTTCAGTTTCTCGGTTTTAGTTTTGTCCCAATTACCAAGGAAATACTCTTGCAGTTTCACATTCTTGCCATCACGCTCCTCGTGGAACTGCTTAATGTAGTTGCCATGACACACTTCATAAGTCCAGTAACTCTCAATCCGGTAGGAACAGGATCCAGTCGTGAAAAGTGGGGATATAAGATCAAAAGGATTTGGTCCGGCATAAGAACCGCTTTTATTATCCTGCTCGACAACTAGTTGTGGAATTATACAGTTGTAGTTTTCTCCTCGGGTTGAAGAAATTGAATAAGTTTCTGCATCTGGTTCTAAGAGCTCCTCCTCCAAAGTTCCCGGCCATTTGATGTCGTATATGAATTTATCATCAAATTGTCTGAAATCGTGTTTGTAATTTAGACACACCACAAAACTGAACAGACATGTTATTATTCCCAATCCTGAGTACATGGCGATAACAGAATCTGACGTGGTTTTTAAGAAAAATTAATAAAAATATTTTTGATTTTTCTATGACATTTCACAGTTTGACACTTGCTGATCTGTCAAGTCTAGTTTTGTATTTTTCCTGTGCGCAGTAAATTTGAGTGAATTAGGCTGAATACAGGAAGATGCTGTCCAAAACTAGGACCCTTCTGTCTAGTGGTGTATGTAGAGTGTTATGGAATGTGCAATGTTAATGTTTTTGTTTAAAATATCAATATATAATTACATAACAGTTGTCATAACCTTATTCCTTTATTTATGTCTCTTGATCCCATTTCAGTGGATTAGATCCATAACCACATCTTCGTCTAGGCTTAGTGACAACTTGTTTGTTCATCGAGATACAGCTGAGGATCGCCAGGATGCCCATTTTGAGTTCACTTCCGAAAACCAAAAGGTATTTTTTTCATAAATATTTGCTTTTTTTTCATTAATAAATGTCCTTTTAGCGAGTCCAAGCCATCATGAGCATCTACCCGGAAGGGCATAAACGAGGAGCAATGATTCCTTTGTTGGATCTAGCCCAAAGGCAGCATGGATGGCTTCCAATCGCAGCTATGCATAAAGTGGCTGATATCCTTCAACTACCCAATATGCGAGTGTACGAAGTGGCTACATTCTATACCATGTTCTTGAGAAAACCCACTGGAAAGTACCATATACAAGTGTGTACAACTACTCCCTGTTGGTTGAGGGGTTCTGATGAAATTTTGGAGACATGCAAGGTAAATTTCTTGTATAATTCTTTATATTTATAGATATATATTTATATATTTTTCATTAAGTTTGTTTTTCTAATTTTTAAATCTTATTGGTTTTATTTTTTAGAACAAACTTAAAATTGGTGTTGGAGAGATGACAAAGGACAAAATGTTTACCATTTCGGAGGTTGAATGTCTTGGAGCTTGTGTAAATGCCCCGATGATTGCTATTAACGACGATTATTATGTAATAAGACATATTTAATAGATTTGAATAATATTAAACGAAAACATGTTAATTTTGCAGGAAGATTTAACGGCCAAGGACACTGAGGAAATTTTAAACGACTTGATTAAGGGTAATAAACCGAAAGCCGGTCCCAGAAGCGGTCGATTTGCATCAGAACCGAACGGTAAATTGACATCGTTGACCGAGGAACCTAAAGGTCCAGGTTTTGGCATCCAAGCCGGTCTGTAGGCTTCTTTATGTAATATTAATGATAGATTGAAAATAAAAATAAATTGAAAGATAGTATTTGTTTTGAATTACGCGCCACTATTTGTTGTGATGAAATGTCAGTGAACTGTCAGAAACTTCTAAAAGAGAGAGCAACAATTTGTACATCGCGATAAAATTGTATTTAACAGCGACATTTCACTTCAATTGTGCCTAATGTAGTGAAATTCATCGAATTTACATACCATTGACTCTTTATATGTAAAGGGATTTATCTCTAGCTTCTTAACTACGGTGAAAATGGACAAAATAAAAGTAGTCTAAAAATTTGTGACGTCACAACTAGTAAATGCCGTGAACGGAGCTTGAATTTATAAATATAAACCGAGAATCGATTAGCTGAAAGACACTGCTTTTCCGTGTATAGTTATATTGGTGAAGTGCTGCTGTTGTTCTAGAGAGTAAAAGAAAGGTGACAGTGGACGATTAAAGAGCTCAGACAAAGTGAAATCTGGAATCTAAATCCGTGTTTTTGGATGATAACAAAACAACACACATAATAACTGGTTGTCTCGCGCGGTAGTGGTGTTAGTGTGAGAGGAGGAAAGACCCAAAAGGCGATTGGACTGAGAGTGTGGCGGCGCTGGCTTGGACAGTTGTTATGAATGTTCGTCAATCTGACTAATTGGAGACGGGGGAATTAAACAACGAGAACGATGCTTTTGAAAGGCCAGACTTCCGATGAAAAAGCGAAAAAGACTTCTATTACGGTACCAGGAATCAGTGCAAACACCGGCAAAATTATCAGAAATGGTAAGGATAAAGTTATGAAACTTAATAACAATTGCAGAATCGACTATAAAATGGTAAAACAATACTTATCGTTAATTGTGCAAAATGCCAAGGTCGCGCACACACCATTTCATACACGGAAGTGGATCTATCTAATGACTTGTCCAAGACTAATTTTAGATCCTCCGACTACTCTTCGTCTTTTTATCTCTAAACATCTTTATGGATGTTTGTTTTAATGACTATGATATTGTACTCTTGATGTTATAAAACAACAAAAGTAACAATTGAATTGGTCATTACTTTATCAAAAAATTGTTGTTTTCAAAAGTCATCAATTGGTCCAGTTTTTGATTGGATGCCAGCTTTATCTTATAAACCGTATAATTGACAGACTCTAAAAAGGTTCTAAATATAGTATTTGTTTGTTTGTTTTGGCATGTGCAAATTTGGTCTATTTATAAACATAGGGAGAACACATTTCTTGAATTATTTACTTTAGTAAGACAAATCAGGTAGTCTTTAGCCATAAACTTATAAACCATGTTTATATATTTATTACATAAGCGGTTCGAATAAGTTAAAATAAATTCGTAAATATGTATTTATTTTAAGTATTTTTTTAAATTTAATATGTAGTTTCAGTTTATCTTCGTATTTGTACATACAATAAGAAATAATTTCGAACACATTTGCAAGCTGTTACAATTATTATTTTGAATAATTTTTAATGTAAATGTCATTTCTCAAAATTTTAGTAAACTAAAATAATGACTAGTTTGTAGACTACATAAGTGAGCTTAATTATCTACTTTTTTTATTTGTTTTTATATAGAATACCGTTATTTCTATTCAATAATTTACATAAATAGTATTCATTATTTTTTCAAAATTTCACCGTAAGATCTTTGAATGAAAATCTTGATTTGAATAATTATGTTGTTTATGAAAATCAAAGCTCTAGAATGTAGTTGTTTAATAGTATTTTTGAACAGCTTCAATGTTGAGAATGATTTTAACCAAATGATATAAATATTCGTCTTATTCTTTTTTTATAGGTTTTATATTGGAAGAAAAGTTTGCTAATTACTTCCTAGTATCTTTCTGATGAAATTGCTAAAAAATGGTTGAAATAGAATGTATTTATCAATTTGAGTATATAAAGGTAAACAATACAAGATTAAAAGCGAAAACATATGTTGCGTAATAAACGTACAAACAAATATTGGTACATTTTATAAATTTCTATATCCATGGCAAAATATCGGAAACAATTAGAGAGGAGTGGTGCTCCTGCTGGTTTAAGGCAAACAGCTGAAATTGTCGTTTCTTGTTTTATTAATTCTACTGTTGCCATCCTGTTGCGAAATTCGACAATAAATACCTTAGAATTCTTACAAATGTAGCGTTATCGAATCGTCTTAAAAAAATAAAGCGTGCGATAAGAAAAGTCTTCCTGTTGTTTGGAATAAGCAAGAAATTTGAATAAAACACGAGTCTCGAATGACTTACTATTTGAAATTATGATTATTGTAGCAGTGCTAATTTATCTATAGAGCGATATTCCACCACAAGCATGAATATAGCGAAGTAAAAGAACGTCACTTACTCGGCATTTAGTTGTAAGAGTAGTGGTGCCTCGGTTGATAATCTCTAATCTAACAAAATACTACAAATGCGTTTTCTGTTTACATTGTTTTTATCACTGTTCTCCCCCACAAACACTGAAACATTCAAATAGCAAATAACATGTAAAGACTGTTCATTATTTAAGGTAACACTGTAGAAATTATTGTCCAAAGACTATCTATAGTTTTATCTGGAGAAAGAGGTGAATGACTTATGATAGGACTTTTTTTTTCTTTAAACCACCTAAGCTGCTTTAAATATGCAATTTGTCAGTTGTAATGTTTTATTTCAAATTTAAAATATATTTAAGTAATAATTTATAGTAACGTTTATAGCACTTGTACTTTAATGAATTCTTTAAATCGTTAGTGCTTTTTCTTCATTAATATAGTGTGAACTCCGTTAAAAATTTTCATAATATTAATTAAACCATTTATTTATTTTATTTCTTTTTTTTTTAATTAACTGAACATTTTATGAAATACGCAAATCCAATCTCTCATCCAAATGAGTGATTGTGCAAATGAACAACGACTATTTGAATATAAGATAATTATTTTTCCTTTTTGCTAGAAAGAGGCGAACTATATCAACCTTCTCTTTCATAACATAATTCTAGAAATGAAACAATAATAAAAACTGGTATGGCGGGTTAGAGACAAAAGTTTTTGAAATAAATTAAAAAGAGACTACTTAAATTTCTTGTGTTAATATGTTTGAAAACTAAAATCTTGAATAAAATACAGTCTATTAGTATTATCAATCACACTGAGATATTTTAAAACCCTCACTCCGCTTGTTAGTTTAAAAAACTCACGTGTTTAATAGTACTTAATCTTATTCAAATTAAATCAATCCAAAAGTCAATGAATAAAAATTGTAAAAAAAAGTTTGAGATTTTTATGTTCACTTGATAAAGTGGTAATGTTTTATAAGGAACATTCAATGTTTGGCAAATAATACAAATACAGTGTTGTGGCAAGTGCTATTTTGTTTGTGCTGTTTTGGAGTTTGGTCAGTCACCATGTGCGTGGCGTTTAAGAGAATCGTAGCTGGAGGGCCCTGTGTTAAACCAAGACCAACCAGTCAGACCGGGATAGACGGCCGAAGCGGTCGAAAATTTTTCGCGATGACAATTACAACCGTTCGGATTTGATTTGTATTAGTGTAATAAAAAAATAGATGTTGAAACAAAAAACCTAATGGTGTCTGAAATGTCTCAGGAATAATAGAATTTTAATGTGAATCAAGTGCGCTGTTTTCGGTTTATGTGTGATATACGAATTTTGCAAATGATAATTCTATTGACTTTTGTGTTCATGTTCTTGTTGTTGTTTTTGCCGAAGCGGCCGAAACGCTGGACCGAGACTATTTTCGCGGAAAACATAAGAAAATTTCGCGTGTTTGAGTGTTGTGCGTCAATGAAAGAGTAAATATCTAGAAAGAAGGAGATATTCATTTTTTAGTGTCGCAAAATTGAATTGATAATTGGGAATGTGGAATGTGCAATTAAATTGAATTACTGAATTTTAATGATCATGATAATTTCATTTTAATGATTATGAAGTAAAATACGAGAGTTATAATTAATGATTAAAGCTTGATCGCACGACTTTTATCAAAAAGACAATACTTATATATTTATTGATTTATAATGCCCATAGATGCGATAAAATGTGCAATAAATATGATCTAGACCAGATCCATTATTGTATATACGTTAAGTTCGAAAAACTGAAAAGAATTAGCAATAAAATTTATCTCTGTATTTCTGCTTTGTTGGACACGAGACATGAGTTTTCGCTCGATGTGACAGTTATTATTAAGACTACGGGTAATAATTTGATAAACCCGAAAAAGAGGATAGTGTTGGTGCCAATTTGAATCAACTGTAGTTTTTTAGATGAGTTGATTCATAAAAATACTCTATTCATTCATTCAATTTAGACCTTAATTTTATTATCAAAATCCAAATTCAATGGATCAGTGAAAATTCAAGTTGGTACGCTAATGAATGAAATTACAATCTGCGTTTTATTTCGCTCATAAGGCCGAAAGAATTTGTAATTTCGCATATACTGTGGGCATGTGACGTACAGATTATTTAGAAGGGGGTGTGTATATTTGATAACACATGATATGGGCTGATATTAGATAGACTTTACCCCACAAAGTTTTGCTCGTAGATTATTCGACAAACTATATCATTGTCTAGTAAATGAATATGATTACATAGGAAGTAAGATCTTGAAACCGGTTGATTTCATTTAAATTTGTGTTTTATTTATAAGATTTGTTTTTATTTTGGGTAAAATATAATTGAAATAAATTAAAAATATTTTTTAAATAATATTTTTAACCTATTTTAATTTTATTTCTTTATCCAATCAAATTTTGGTCTAGTTATTGTAATTAAATTAAATTGTTTTGCTTAAGCTGTTAATTATACAGTCTGGTGTAGTTTAACAGAGAGTCAATTAATTATTATTTTATTTTATACGTCGGGTCAAAGACTTGGATATAGTTTATTTTAAGTGACATGTCATTGGAAGCCCATAAACTGCAGCTTTGTATTTTTTTTATATTTTATTTTCTCTTCATCACTATTGAATGTCTAAGGTTATTCAAAGTCATCTTTACTTGATTCAATTTTTAGTTTTGACTGATGCGGCTTTAATGTTTTTAACAGGAAATAGAAAATTAGAACATTTATTCAAAGTATTAGCATAATTACGTTTATGGAATTTGAGAATTTTTTGTACAAGAAGTCTAAACGGTCTTGTCCGGTTATACTTTAAATGATGTCTAATTAGCGGGTAAACTTTTCCAGAAGATCTGAGACGGTTCCATATTTCCGAGTCGTATATTTTGGTTGTGGAATTGGATTCCAAAAACGTTTGCAAATAATTATTTTTGTTATTAGGACACTTGAAATATATTTAAAGTAAATAGACGATATTTAACAATTAAATGTGTGTTTTCGTTAGTGGTTTAATCTTTATGATATTATTTGTTTCAATTCGATAAATTTAAAAAGGTATTTTTTTTACCAAAAATGTAGATTCTTATGTACTCGTTTAGATCCGAAAACGGCAAATAAAAATATTGTTATATGTCTTTGTCATATATAAATTTGGATTCAATTAGAGATTGTTGTGCCTTGATTGAGTATGAAGTGGTTAAATGGGAACGAGGAGTTATTTGTTGGTGTCAATTTATTTAGAAACAACATTGATATGACTTGTTACCTTGGTGTAAAAATTTCAAATACTCTCAATTGTAAACATAGAATTATCATAGTGATTATAAGGAAAGATTATTGGTTTTTAAATGGTTATATTATCCAACTTTCGTAGTTAAAGATACTGTCTTACTTACATTACTAAATTACAAAAGATGTTTAAAATTATTACATAAGAATGTGCTATTATGGCTTCTCCCGAAATGAAACGGAACGCGCGTTTTTTTAATTAAAAAAAATATGTGTTTATTATCAAATATCTTTTATATACATATCCAACATATGGCTCTTACATGTTTAAAATTTAAAAATTAAAACTAATTATCTTCAAATTTAAAAAGTTTTATGAAAGCATACATTTAGTATGTCGACAAGGGTTTTGCACAACACATTTAGCTTTTTTTACTTTTTTACGAATAAACCCAACACATTTTTATTTTATAATACACAATAAATACTACTATAGATGTGATGAAATTCAACTAAATATCTAATAATTTGACTTTGTAATAGTTATNATATTTAAATTTCTCTCAAATTTGAGATAAAAGACAACATATTGTATTTGGACTTTTTACTAGTAAGATAATATAAGATAATAAGATATCTGTAGTTGAAATCCATGTCATTTCATGACAAGCTATGTATTAGAATTACGCGATTGGAAAGAGGAAACAACAATGAAGGGCCAGACCGGCCCATAGACCTATACAGATACAGTTATTCAACAGATCAAAATCACTAAAATTCCGTTCTTAGGGCATTNAGTAAGAGATTCTAGTAAGATAACTTAAGACAATAAGATATTAGTATTTGAAATCAAATCTAGACTTAATATCGATTTTCAAACTTATTAAGATTTGCATTTAATTTAAGAGCGTTATAAATATTATGCTATTTTTTAAGACAATTAAAAAAATTTTTTGATAAACATGATAAAATCGTTATTAAACCCGTAGATATATAATTAAGATATTTTTATTAAACCAATATAATTTAATAATAAGGATTGTACCTTTATATTTAATATTACAAAAATATTAGATTTTTTATTATTGAAATATGGTGTTGTTTAGTTGTGAAATTGAGATTCGAATCTTTGGTGCCTAAAATTCAACTTGACATATAATTGACACCGTTTAGTAAATTTTACATTTAATGTTTTATATAGTTANTAATAAGGATTGTACCTTTATATTTAATATTACAAAAATATTAGATTTTTTATTATTGAAATATGGTGTTGTTTAGTTGTGAAATTGAGATTCGAATCTTTGGTGCCTAAAATTCAACTTGACAATTAATTGACACCGTTTATTAAATTTCATATTAAATGTTTTATATAGTTAGAAGATTTCTTTATTAATTTATTAGTATCAAATTTTAAAAATATCAAAAAGTAGATAAGTTCTACAACAGACATAAACAAAATAATATGGGTTAAGGATTTTTACATCATTTTTGCAAAATCATTTTTCACACATGATATTCAAACGATTATATTTGTTGAATTAACTAATAAATTAAACCTTTTCCTATATCATTTACACATGTAGAAGTGTCGTAATATATTCCGTTTTAATTTACGAACTTAAGCCTTTGTATAAAAATTTGTCAGCATTTCATAGCGTTCCATTTCATTTCGGAACAAGCCATAATATGTTCAAATGTTTATTAAGAATGTGTTAAAATGTTATATTTATGCCATTAATCCTGTAGAATTTAAATAATTATGCAAATATTTGAATAACAATCTATTTCCCCGAATTAATTTGGTAAACATGTTCGAAGGAATGTGTTTTTAATTTAAATTTGATATAAAACATGTGCCGATTAATATTGAGAAGGTGTTTATTACAAATTGTAGATAATTTTGATAACAATTCAATTTTTACGATATATCACAATCAATAACGGGAGATCGTTTATGGTATGGTCACGTGTAAAATGATTTTATTGAAACCAACTTTATTATCTGTTGTAAAAATTGTTAATTGTCTATGGATGACTTTTACTTTTCAATACAAAATATTATTAATTTTAGAATCATCATCAAATGTTTTTTTTTCGCAAACTACCTATTTTTCAAATCATTCTGGTTTATCAGTAGTTGGTAGTTAGTAATTAGACCTGTTTAATAAACATTAAGTTATAAGCAATAATGGATTATCCTTTTAAGTTATTTAATATTTTTAAAACTATTTTTATATCATAATAAATAAAACTATAAAATTAGTAGTTTCATGAATTTCAAAGCTTATATCATTGAAATTTAAATAATTTTTAATAAGATTATTCCAGGTTATTGTAAAAAGAAAAATTAAAACGAAACTATGAATATGTTGGTGTTTTTAGTCAATCTTCATAATAGATATTCATATCACATTTAGATTATTACATATTTAAATCCACTTGTTGCAAAATCGAGTGGATAGAAATGTAGTAAAACAAGTTATTTGCAATAAATTTGCATTTATTTGTGTATGTTCAAGGGCATTTCTTTCTTTTTTGTTAGCCCTTCATAGCGATTCTTAATAATTAGCATTGCCCCCGATCAGTTTTAGAAATAGACTGCTTACACAATTAAGTGATCAGAGAATAATTTGAAACAAATGTTGTAGTAACTAGTCTATGTTTGTCGCCCTTTTTCAAACGATTTCAGGTCGACCTGGTCTGTTTTTGATTTTACAGTACCGAAATGAATAACATTATGGTTATATTCGTTTGTTGTTGTGTACTTGTTTACCATAGCTCACGTTGGTTGAACGTGGACGATGTTTGCAATAAATTGGGAACAATTTTGTATTAAGAGCATAACATTGAACTTATATTTTTTTATTACAAAAAAGAATCACTAATATATCAATTATAATTGGAATTGTTGAATTATTTTTTTTAAATTCTAATAGATTGGTTACTATTATGAGGCTAGATTTAACCACTGTGCGGATAAATAAGCAACAAGTGTTTTTGTTACAAACAGCCCTGATGGCATGTTATTAGTACTTGTCGCTGGCTGGCGAAGAGGAAAGAAGTGGTGTGAATTTGTTAAATTGGATGATTCCAGATTTGTGATAATGACTGTGAATGTATTGCCACCATTTGCATATCAAGTGTATATGGAATTATAAAAAAGATGAGCTGGTGAATGGGTGGCTGGTGTTTTTATGGGGTTCTTTAAAAAATGATAATAATGTTTCCGATCTTGATGACAAATTAATTTGTGCGATTCAAGTGTAAATTGTGAAAATTGACGTGATATACAATTGGATTGGACAAAATGAGGTTCACATTTCCACAACAGTGGAACAATTATTATGAGACGGAGAACCAACAGCAGCAACAGAATCAAGCTCATCCACCGCATCAACAACAGCCACAGCATCAATTGCTGCAGAGAAAGTATAGCAGCGGTGGTAACTATGGATGGGCTTATCAGGGAAATTACAACAGATATTATGGTAAATAACAAGTACAGAGATGATTTATGAATTTGGTGCGACAAGTAAATTGCGATAAATGTTCAGTCTATAATTAGGCAGTTGTTTGTCTTGCGAATATAATAGTAAACCCATACCGGCCCCGACAAAGTAATTTTAGGTTTGAGTCGCACAATGGTCAAAATTGATTTAAATGTATTAAACTACGAGTATGCTTGATGATAAATTGAAATAATTACAAAAATATTAGCTACACCGTCCCGCATTTGGTCTCGCGTAAATTCCATAAAAAATTTGCGATACGGTGCGAGAATTTGCGAGATTTGTGTGTGTTGAATTTTTACAAAATTTTTGTTTAAAAACATTGGTATTTCCGCCAAAGAAATCCCTTCCCGTAAGCACATTGAATCACTACAGGGAGCTATATACTCAAATTAAGTCAAAATTATACTTTATACTCATATCAGAAAATAGAACATATTTGAATTTTGAAACCTTGATTTTAGTTAAATTTCTGTTTAAGTGAATTTTTAATTGAGACTGTTCAACGTGACTATCTGTTGGCATGCAAAATGTGTGATTATTCCCAAAATGCAAATAAAAATGCACTGCCCTCTTGTTTGACAGGTTAGACCCACATCAAACGAGTGCTCCGGGTACGTAGGCAATTACTGTTGATGAGTCGATTGACCTTCGTATTGTCAAATCACTATTTCGTTGATTGTATGCGTTATGATGTTTTGTTCGGTTTATCTACGAATTGGATAGAATTAGTGACGTCAATATCAATACCAGTAAATGTGCGCTTATCAACGAACACAAAGTCAAAAATCGTTTACTTCATTAATTTTCTTAAAGACATCAACAATATGGTGACGCTCTCTTTCTCCTCATCTGTTAAAAACAGATAATGATTTACTTAAATTGACATCATTTATCGGAATTTCAAAATTATTAAATAGTTAAATTTCACTATTTGTAAAAGTTGAATTATTAATCTTTAGATGAGCAAACTGTAAATAAAAATTAAAAGATAGTTATTTTCGGTTTGAACTCTAGGGTTAAATTGGAAAACAGTTTTTTTCCTGTGTGACAGTTTCGTAAGGGCAGAGACCGCTCATTAAATTATTGCGAAATTTCAAGCAAGAGAATGATTCTACTGAAACCAGTAATTTCAGGTTTCATATTTTTGTAGTGTCGTAGTCAAAACAAACCATATTCTTGAACATGGTTGAATTTAGTTTCTTCTTTATTGATAGTTAAGTTATTTGAGTCTTTTAAAGTCACGAACGTAGCGTGTATTTTAAAGAAGGTTTCTATGCTTAATAATGCTTATCAATCGTGTTTTATATAAGATTATGTGCACTTTCAAATCAATTTACATATGAATCTAAAACAGATCACTTTTTTTTATAAATTCTAATTATGTATTATTATTAATTAAGTTATGTATCACACAATTAATTTTTGTTCCAGTTGTTTTTACGGAATGAAAGAGAGAATTATATTTAAATCGTTTCATTTGATTTTTAACCATCGCTTGGTACAGTGAATAATTCAGTACGAAACTGACTTCTATATAAATATGATTAATTTAAAAGAGTTCAAACCTAAATATTACGAAAAAATACTAGTGATTTAAATAATTCTTTAAATCACCTGTGATGTAAAAACATCTTTAACATAAGAAATATATCTATCAATATATCAATTTATGTAACTTAAATTCATAAAATATAATATATACATAATATAGATTTGTAAAAAATATTTCCTGAAGATTACTCTAAATATTTTCTTCTTCGGTATTGACGTCATAGCTGATACCAAACAAATATAAACCATTTTTGATGACGTTAAAACAATTTGAAAGCTCTAATCTCAAGCATTTATTTTTACAAAATACCTATAAAATGGATTTTTTGCGTAGGTTTCCTGTTCAGATGTACTAATTTCTACAAATTAAGTTCTAATTTTGAGCCAGATGTTTTTTTAAAAATTAATTAAGCTAATAAATATATATTGTCAAATGGCTTCTCTGTAGTTCTGATTTATAAATTTATTAATGGGCGCTAATTTCAATTTGGTCTTAATATTGTTTTAGCGTTTTAAACAAATTTGTATTTCACACCATACAACTAAATATTTTGTTGGCGATCTTTAAAGCACGAATAATTTGTGTAATTTACTTTGAATCTGGAGAATAAGATAAGAACTTATTTTACTAAGCTGCGTAATCAAATATTTGTGTTGGTATTCACTAACGAGTTGTTTCATCTTTCTGGAATTGAATTTTAATAATAAAAATGCTTACACCGCCCTTTCACAGTTAATTCTACTATAGATTAAAAGTTTGGATTATATTTCCGTTATTGGAAACCTTTCTAATATTACCGAAAATAAAATTTAATAAAAGAATATATAAAGAATATGTTAATGTTCGAAATTCCCCTTGGTTTGTAAAAACCACAATTTTAAAAATCCCCTAAATAAACACATTTTGTTTTGGTTTTATTAGTTAGGAGTATACAAATTCATTCTCATTGAACAATTAACGATCACAATAGTTTTAAAAATTAACAAGAAACATTAAAAATATGCAACTCAAGTTAAAAATAATATATGTAAACACTGTTTGAAATTCCAGTGTTTTTTTAAAATAAAACCAGTTCAAAAATCCCCTAAATAAATACATTTTTGTTGTTTTAGTGTTATTAGCTTTGAGAATAGGAATTTATTATAATGTTACAAATTTACTATTAGTGTGACATTAAACAATATTAATAAACAAGAATCTTTAAAAAAATATGGAAAAAATATAAAAAGTTTTTTTTTTCAAATGCTTGAAATTGTGTTTACCATCGTTTTATTTTAAACTCCGACAAGCTGTATTATGATAATTAATAAATTTATTGTTCTTATTTATTTGTAGGTATGAAGATGTCGGTGTCTGGTACGGTGGCGGCGAACACACTAAACCGTCACAGAAAGGTGGTACGAATACCATCGAAGAGGCAGCCGGGCAAATCAATGTCTGGCAAATTGCACACAGTGAACAGGGTGAGTGTTGGAGTGGATTTTAGTGGATCATATATTTATAATCGTCACTCGTTTTCTCAGATTGGTCCCGGTAAAATATTAAAGACACCAGGGAAGCGATTATTTTCTCGTCCAAATCCGCCAATGTGTGACAATTCGAATGACAGTGGGCTTGGCTTTGATCACCAGGATGTGATTTATCAGTCACCCGGTCAAAGGTCGTCTAATTCCAGGTAATTATTTTATTGAGTTTAATTTATTATTGGAAATAGGGTAAAGGGGGATAAAATTTTAGAGAAATGATTTCATCTTTTCATTCATTTATTCACCATTAATTTCTAATCATTGAATAACATTTAAACTTCTTTTAGCAATTTTAAAGGAAAATTATATAGACTGTTCTGAATTAGTATAATACCAATTCTGATATAAATAGTTTTAAAAATATACTTTTCAATTTTAAAATACAACTTTTAGGTTTATTAAAAAAAATCCCTAGAATTTTCAAATTTTTCTGGCACTGTTCATTAGTTTGTTGTTTTTTCATTGTTATGTTGACACAATGTTCCATTTTTTCCACCAAACGTTGAAGCTATCAAAGACAACACTTATAATAGTAACATTGGCTTAAGAAGAGGCTGATTTAAGTAATGAAAATATTTCCAAGTGATACAAACTTTTATAACATTGTCAAGATGGACAGGCATATCAATTATCAATAAAAAAAATCTTCGAAGGTTTGAAGAAAATTGTAGTTGAAAATCGTGGAATATAGTAAACAATAAGAAAAACTGCTTAAGATGTTAGCATATCATTCTGATCGTACCAAAACAACAAGTGCTGGGCATTTTCCGAAACTTAACTGAATTTTGATTAGAAGAAAGTTGTATGATCATCGCCAAGAGTCTAATTTTAATCATATTGACTCAAAAGGATCTTGACTGAAGTCAAATCGTGAATATAACATCAAAAGCAAATCCCATTCATTTTAAGGGAGCCAGGAGATTCAAGGATAACCAAATAAACAAAACACGTTCTACAACTTTATACGTCAAAATCAAACTAATAATGGTATGTACTTTAAACATATGAATGTATATCTAGTAATAAAAAAATAACAATCGAATAAACTGTGCCAGTAAAATTTGAAAATTCTCGATACTTTTTGAACATATATATTTTTTTGTTATTATTGCCGACAATTTTTAAAAAATGAATCTGTCTTTATAAAGTTTTTATTTGTGTATCATTAAACATTAGCTTATTAGTATTAAAAGAATCAAATTATATATATATAGTTTAAAAAAATATTTTAATTGGATCCTTAAAAGCTAAATTGTACATAAATACAATTCGGAACAGTCTATAAATAACCGAATTTCATTTGTCATTACCATTATCCATAGTGAACAAACAACGTCGACTGCTATTGCTACAACAACGACTGGGCTTGGCACAAAGGCGCGTAATGGTGGTGGTAAGAATATAAGGGCGATCCTGGCCAGTGAAACAGATGACCTCTCAAAGCGGCATAAGCTGGATCAGATCCACATTGAGACGGATGACGCTTGTAGCAATGACGCTTTTTTATTTGTTCAACAACAGAAACAGTTGTCCAATGCTAACTGTAGCGGCAGCCTATCATTATCTTCGCCACCCAGTTCCGCTCCTCGCAAGTAAGACTTTCCATCAGTTATAAATAATGAAACTAATTTAGAATAACTTCATTGATATTATTTTACAAGTTGAAATCATTTCCAAAATTTAATTTTCTAAAAACGGAAGAAATGCTAAAAGAAAAATTATTTTTAATAATTGTGTTTAAGATTTTCTTCTGTGACTATTCGTCAGTACAGAATATGAATTTCCAATTGAGAATATTAGTGAATTATTTGAAACCAATTTGATTTAATGTTTTTTTGGGTTTATGACGTTTTTATTGTAAATAATTTCAATATACTATGATATATTGTGAATATTAAAAAGATAATTTGAAATGGCCCATATTTAATGTAGTTTGCACTTTTAACCGATTTATAAAGAAAAATACTAATAATTTTGCAAGTAGTAATAATAGTTTAGTTTTTTATTAATATTTTAATAAAAATGGTTTTCCAGTTTTCGGTGATATTGTTATAAAAGGTGTCCCAAAATTAACGCAACTTTTGAATTAAATATTTATTAATTCGTTAAGTGAATCATAAAGTACATAAGTGTTTTATATGGAACAACATATCGGGCAAATAGCCTCCAGGATAAGGCTTGTAGGGCACATACCTTTTTCAAGATATTTTTTAACACTAATTGTTTTAAAGGCTTGGATCGATTGTGATGATCAAAATAAAGTTTGAAGGGGTAAAACCACAACATATAGATTCATAATTGTGAACAATTATTAGAAAAATAATACGATCATGAATTGTTTCTGCAAAATTGTGATAGTTTCGTCGCTTTGTAATGTGTCTTTTAAAATATAAGTAAATATAAATATAAGTAAAATACAATACATAACAGTTGTATAAAGAAGGAGATGGTTTTCAATAACCATTATCGGATCTTCCGAGCTCACATGTGACAATTCTGCTTATGAACGTAATTTCTGAGTTCAAAATGGGCCTCACGAATTTTGTTTGAATTGATCTTGAAAAAATTCAAGTTGTCTTGGATTGTTCTATATTTGTCTAATGTATTATTCCATAAATAATTGCGTTAAATTTGGATTACCCTTTTATTGTAAAAAATTTAACAAAATTATATTAATAAAATTTGATTTGCTATAATCTCTATCATATTTTACTTTGTGTTATTTGATGACTTTTATTAATCATTGTTTTATGATATTTTTTTATTTTCAGGACAATTGCGTCCTTGGGAAAAGGCGGGCCACGTCAGGGTGTAAGAAGAAATCAAATGAATCCAGTGAATGTTCAAGCTCAAGGGGGAACGGGTTTTTCGAAGAATGGGCGCTACCAGCTCCAGATTCTGGCTCAGCCGGAACAGCAGCATCGGGCTAGGTACCAAACTGAGGGAAGTCGCGGTGCGGTCAAAGACCGAAGTGGTAACAACTTCCCCATAGTGAAATTAAATGGGTATTCAAAGAATGCTGTGTTGGAGGTGTTTATTGGGACTGATGTGGGTCGTGTAGCGCCCCACATGTTTTATCAGGCTTGTAAAGTAGCCGGTAAGAATAGCACTCCATGCATCGAGAAAAAGGTCGAAGGAACGATGATCATTGAGCTGGAGCTTAAACCCGAAAATGAAATGACTGTAACTTGTGATTGTGTGGGAATTTTAAAGGAGAGAAACGTTGACGTGGAACATAGGTTTCCCGATCAGTCAAATCAGAGAAGTAAAAAGAAATCCACTCGATGCAGGATGGTGTTTAGAGCGGAGATTATTAACGATGATGGCACGAAAGAGACAATCCAAGTATGCTCTCAACCGATTATTTGTAGTAAGTTCAAGTGAAATAAATTATTTTAAAATAAAAAGAAGTTTAACTGAATATTTTATAATCTCCAGCTCAACCGCCCGGTGTTCCAGAGATCAGTAAAAAGTCCCTGGTCAGCTGTCCAGCCGGTGGCGGATTCGAGATGTTTATAATCGGTAAGAATTTTTCCAAGGACACTAGAGTCATATTTCAGAGACAGAAATTGAACTCGGGCGAGGTGATTTGGCAGGAGATCGTCGTTCCTGATAAGGAGTATTTGCAACAGGTAATTATTTACATTTATTAAAAGATTAATATACATGATTTTCCAATAAGTTTCATCTTCGTATTTTAAGGAAATATATATGTGTTAATAGTTAATTATACGAGTACAATCAGGTCGATAAGACATTTAAGAGTTATTTAAAGTCACAAGTGTAGCGACTATTTTAAAGAATGTCCGAGTGTTTAATAATGCTTATCGACCGTGTTTTATCCAAAGTTGTATGCATTTTAAAATAAATTAACACAAAAATTAAAAAAAGTTGTCATATTTTAAAATTTAAATTAAAAATTTAGTGCAATAGTGACACATAAATTTATGTTCTTTTATAATTTCTACAATTTTCACAATTTTATAATAAAGCACAAGTGTTTTATCCTAAATGTGTTTAATCTCATCATCTTCCGGATTCAATTTGTTATCAAATATTTAAAAAATTCATAAATTTAGGAAATTTGTACTGCAAAATGAAAAAATATCAGTTTTACATTAAATCTTAACACTTTGAATGGAAAGTTTTAATTTTTTCAAATCCCGAAAAAGTTTGCTGACATTGATTTTAGCATCAAATGAGTAAAAAAGAAAGTCATAACTACAAACAAATTTTGTCTCAATGTGAAAACTCTTCACTAACTCCGGACCAATCTCAATCAAAGATCAGGATTTTCGATAATATTAGGACGATAAACTTTTGAATTTATACTCTATTACTTTAGTCAATGCGTACTCGACTATAGTCAAAACTCGAATTTTGTAAAATGAAATATAATGCTAAATTTAAACTAAAAAAATATTATATGTCAAAACTCAGGCGTCATTTAGTTCCCTAAACTGAACATTTTATTGATGACTATTACATACGTTATAACGGCAACTATATTTTAAAACAGTTTTAGTTCGTCCTGTTCGGGTGTCTAGTGTTAACTCGGAAACGATAAAAAATTCATCTTGAGGCTCGTATTTCACACTCGTTTCGTAGTTATAAACAGCTGATTTTATATCTTATTAGCACAAATAATTATTTTTGTTGCTTAAAATTTATATGACACTCAAATTTGCTCTGTCAAAGACGTTATTATAGCACAAGTGCTTTAATGAATTCTTTAAAGCACTAGTGTTTTTTATTATTAAAGTGTAACCTCCGTGAAAAAAATCCATCAAATTTAGTCAGTTTTGATGGGCGTGCTTTACCTGTGATTTCCCAGCATTAAAGATTTTTTAAAAATAAACCACCTATCGGAAAACTTTGAATTACGCCTTGCGGCTATGAGTAAGAGAGGGATGCAGATTTTTTTTATTTTTGTGTTATTTTATTTTAAAAATGCATAAAATTTTGTATAAAACACGGTCAATAAGCATTATTAAACACTCGGGCCTTCTTTAAGGCACTCGCTGCGCTCGTGTGCCCTTGTGGTTAACAATGCCTTATTTTATCGACCTAGTTGTATAAAAAACTATTAAGAACTCTTTACTAAGAAATAAAAACACCTTTTTTTAATATTTGTTTTTATTTTTAACTTAAAAATGAATTTGGAAAACCCTATCAAATATCGTATATTTGCTTCAATTTTGTATTTTACATTTCCAGACACATCTAATTTGCACAGTGCCGACGTACATTGACCCCTCAATTCTGGAGCCAATAACTGTTCAGGTGTTTGTCGCTGCAAATGGAAAGAAGAGTGAACCGCACAATTTTGTGTACACCCCAAAAAATGGACAGTGTTTTGCTATTCCATCGTACTCGATTCAAAATCATGTGATTGAAGGTAACTATTCTCCTGTAGAATATATAATTGAAGAGATGCCATGTCGGTGCATAAGACCCATGTTTTCAATATTTCCCAAAAGAGCCGACATTAATTCCAATTTCTGTCTTTAATTGCCATTGTTCAAATTGAATTTTTCAAAAGAAAAAAAATTATTGACTCTGAAACCTGATCATGGAATGATAATGAGTTTCATTGATAAGGAAATGAACCGTTTCCTGAATCCAAGAAATTTTAATTCAACAATCAATACACTTTTTGAATAATAGGTAGATAGATAGTTTCAATTTTCTCTCGTACTTATTTAGGGTATATTATTATTATTTGATTTCAGTTAGGGATTATTGTGTTAGGAAATTCTTTTATACCAAATAGGTTAGGATTTTTGGCAGTCTTTAGAGCAATATAAAATTGAATTTTCTCTCTGGCTTGGTTCTGACAGACCAGAGGTAAATTATTGCAGATCCAATTGGATCTGGTCCCGATTTCGAAGCCTGAATGGACATTGTGGTTGCGGATGGTATGACTGAGAAAGTGCTTGTGGAAGATCTCGTATTCAGAGTCAACAATCTAATATTTACCAAAAAAATATAATAATAACAGAAGACCCGTAATATTAATATTGATCTTGTGATAATTTTTATTAAACATATGAATTTGAGCAAATTTCATTGACCAAAATGAAACCAATATTATCTTCCCTTATCTATAGAATTTAGGTCTCAAATTGAGATTTCGGTTAATTAATAAAGAAACGATAATTCGCGTGAAAAAATAAAAGCGTCAAAAACGATTAGCGAATAATAAAAACAAGATGGCGGCGGCCTGGTTGCAGAGAGTGAGAGAGCGAGGAAACGGCGGCCAGACGTTCCTTCTGGGGTGATCCGGAGGCTCTCGAACCAGCAGAATCCGGAGCGATTTCAGCAGCAGCAGGAGTGAAGTACGGGTACTGAAAAAAATAAATCAAAACCAAATTAAAATCAGAGTAAAACAGAGAATGAGAAAAAGAGCTGTAAAAAGATAATGAAGAGCATCGAAAGATCCCTTCTCGTGGTCATACATGAAAAGGCATCTTTGTTTTTTGTAACTTTTCCTGATTTGACAATACTTGAGACAGATAAATTTGGTGGATGGTTGATCTTGTTGCTGTCTTGAATTTATTTAATTACCACTTTACAGTGTGATTCCGTGTCTGGGACAGATGGAGGACCCATGCTTGGACCAATCTCGTTGTTTTTTTTATTATTTTTTCTAAGCACACATTTTCAGGAGACAATGACGGCCTGGAAGCAGACCAGACTAGCTTAGATATTAATATGGAAAAGTGAAGAAAATAGAAAATGATTGATTTTTTTATATAAACCAAAGATGCGAATATTTCAGCTTGGTTGAATGAAAATGAGATGGATGAATGAAAGATTTCTATGAGTTCCTTTTTAAGAAGAGTGATTGAATGTGTGATTAAAAAAAGTGTGAATAGTATAACCCATAATCTACATGAATACTATTTCTTACAAAAAAACAAACCTTAATTTTATTATATATGAATAAAAATTTAAATAAAATAAAATTTGTTGGAGTTTGATCATGATTGAAGTTATTTCTTTTGATAAAACAGTCATTTCTGGAAAACTAATCTTGTTCTTTTAAACGATTAGATATGCATTATTTGGATGATAAAATGCCCAACGCAAATGGATTGTGTTTAACACCAACCCCTTCAACGTCAAGTCTACCTCAAGCGATGTCCAATCCCGGCACAAGCGCCAGTGCTTGGGCGATGGGTGTTTTGGAGCAACAGCAACAGAATACCGATTTAACAGATTGCGGAATGATGCCACCTCCAAATACGATACTGCCTCTTAATATAAGGCGTTCCTCCTCAGGGACTGTCCTCTCAGAGCAGCTTTCTCCGTCTAGTTCTTGCAGCAGTAACTGCAGCTTAAAAGTAGAGATTAACGATGAATCATCACAAAGCCCGACCAGTGATAGCAATGACCATTTCCAGCAGCAAAGTCTGATGCTTGAGCACAGAATAAGGGAAGAAAAGTCTCGAATGGATTTGTATAATTCGCCTACGAGTATGATGGTTCCAAATTCGCAGGTAATTTCGTCGGCAGAAATAAATGTTGTGAAAGAGGATCGCCCGACCTTTATGACTGAACAGAACTTATTAGCCGGCTCGGCAGGGGGTATGGGAGTCAGCCCAATGACGGGAATTCAAACAATTTGCCCTACGAATACAATTCATCCAATGAACCATTTGCAGACCACTTCTGACGTGGGCAATCCAAACACAATTCAGTTTACCGATCAACAGTTAACGACAATCAGTAACGCTATGAACTTGACGAACACCAGCCCATCGATTACGTCAGTGATGGACATTGGTCTTCGTATTGATACAAACACAAACCATGGTTCAGATCAAAATCTGGCAAACAATTTGAACCGTTCCCCATTATCGTCTCATGACATAATTTTAAACAGTCAAAACACGATCATGAATTCCCCTTCAACCTCGTCTACAACTTCTCAATCGACCCTTTCACAGTTGGAATTGCCGCATAACATGTCCCCCGATATAATCCTGAATCCCACAGTATCGCCAAGCGTTTTATGCGAATCGATGACAACGAATACAGCGGTCCCAGCTGTTCAGTCTTTGGTCGATCCCATTTTGAATATCGCACAACAGCCACAAAATCCAGTCGATAATCTTGTGGTTATAGAGCCTAATACGACGCTTCTGGACACGATCATGTCCCCAGTTCCGGCACAACAGCAGGAGCTGCAGCAGCCGATTGTAGCCGCTCAAATGAAGGCTTCACAATCCTCTGTGCAAAATATGATTTTGAACGCTGCCGCTGAAATTTTGTCCTCGCAACCGTCGACAATAACTACAGAGTCCATGCATGCGCTCATTTCTTTGAACAACGCGACAATGCTGACCCAAACTATATCAGACTCCCAATCACAGCAGCAAGCGCCTCCCTCCCAATTCGTGGTAAATCCCGGTGTCGAACAAGTATCAAATTTATTACCCCCAAATCCACCGCAAAATATCATGCAAAATCAGAATCCCAATCAGATTGGATTGAATTTAATCAATGCCCTCGCCCCAGTTCCCAATTCAACGGAACTTATGATGCAAGATATTAAAATGCAGACGTTGCACGATGGAATCAATCATTTGAATGAGTAAGTTAATATTTTGTTATTTTTACAACTAGGTCGATAAGATGAGGCATTATTAAACGCTAGGATTATTTAAAATAATGAACGTTATGAGTGTTTAAAAATTTATATCGAATGTGTCTTATACAAAATTGTTATGTAATTGTAAATAATTTTTCGTGTTTCATTTTTACAATTATGGAATGAAAGAGAACAATTTTATTCGTCATTTTATATTACGATATATTACGTAACTAAAATGCATACAGCTTTATAAGTTTTAATCATTTGATTTTTTCAGACCTGCTGTTAGCAGTATGCTGTTGAACAATACCAATACGGGTAATCAAGTGGCAAACACCGTGGAAAGTGCTGCTGGAAGTGTACCGAATCAAATAAATAATATTGGAGGCTTGACAAATCCTACCAATGTACTTACGGGCCCTGTGGTCGGAAACAAATCGATTCCTGCGCCGACCCCTACCACCACCGCGACCACAATACCTCAAGAAATCGCAACTATGTCAGAGCATGATTTAATCAGCTACATAAATCCTCAGTGCTTTGAGCAAGGTATTGATTAAACGAAAAATATATCTTTATAATTATTATTTTATAATATAGAAGAAAGTTTGTTGTTATAACTAAAAAAAATAAATGTACCGCAAAGCAGTGAAATTGTTCATTTTTTCGTAAAAATGTTAAAAATTTTGCGTGTAAAATTCCCAAAGTATGAGCGTTTTTAAAACTTTTTTTGCAAACATAAAAGAGATAAGATTTAAAACTTGTCTCAACAATTCAGTTCTATATTAACTCGATGGCTCTAAATTCGTCAAATAAAACATGGCCTAAGCAATTTTTGTACCTGACTCGTAAATTATAATAGACAATAGCTTTAAAATTACGAGTTCATTTCATAAAAAGGACCAGGTTTTTAATGTGTAACTCTGAGGACCATATGGCTTATATCGTCTTTTTTTATACATACTTTCCACTTTACAATGAAAGAAACAGTTATAAATTTCTATGAAAAAATACTCGATATTATAAATGTCAAAATGAAACCTCTTAATGGAAATCCTTATATCGACGGTCCAGAGGGACAACGACGCAAGTGCAAAATGACAATTTTACAATATAAACAAACAAGCGAATAGCAGTTGTATAGAATACGAGAAATAGTCTAACCATTCTTCGACCTTAAAGGCCGATGAAGACACTTTTGCAAAGAATCTTCTCGTTTAAAACGTTCTCCTAGAATTCTAGATAGTTATTGCCCAGTGTTAGGAAAAGAAAGTTTCGGCAAATGATTGAATAGAATAGAGTAATATCGCTTTGATGAGATCATTTCAGAGTTGTGTTAGATGCTATTTAATCGATATTACCCGTTATTTTGGGCAGTAACTATCTAGCAGATTATTCTAAACGGTAAACAAGTTTTCTTCTAATACTGACATCGTCCGTCATGGAGGCCGAAGTTGACCTAGAGGAAATTACTTCCTATGGAGTTTCTAAGTGAAACTATATTTACGTCTTTGTTACCTTGTGTAAAGGTCATGTTTCTGGTACTTAGTTGCATTTGACAAATTTTTGCACTTGCGTCGTTATTCCTCCGGATCGTCGATATAATAGATGGAATAGCACAGAATATATTCTAATTTTATTCATTAGGCAACGTTCTCATATTTTCCACAAAAGTAAAGAAAATATAGTGAATTTATTATAATAACCACATTTTTTTTCTTTTTAGAGTTTCAAAATATTTAACAAGGGAACGCCAGAGTATCAGTGCAAAATAAACGAATGATATTCAACTGGAAATTGTGTTATCTTAAGTTTGACTTTGTTTAATGTTGCCTATTTCTATAAAAAAATTATTGTTAAGAATAAATATAAGGTATGTTAAGTGTTGTCTTAAATTAACTACAAAATATTATGTAATTTGTTTTATAGTTTTGAGTAATAAAATGAAATCCTTATTAGTTTTTAATTTTAAATAGATAAAGGTCAAGGTTTCAAAGTATACAGTGTTATTGTAAATATATATCAAATAATTTAGAGAAATTTAGGATTATGACAGAAAGTTGGATGATCAAAAACTGCCATTAAATCGTGTCTACACAAAATTGAAAAAATGTGACGATTTGATTAAGTAAAAAGTTATATATATTTTTTCGTACTCGTAAGTATTACTATAAATGTGTATTTCATATTGTATAGGTTTAAATATCCGCTTCATACAGGATGTGAAAATAAAATTTTATACGTATTGTTTTAAATATACTAATCGTATGTATTACTGTTAAACAAAAATAGTTTATAGATGTTTTAGATGGAGCATTAAACTCGATATAAATAAATATATATCTTTGTATTGAAACCGGTTGTTTTCTTGGGGAGAGACTATCTATCTATATATTTTATTTAATGATCCATGAGGTTTTCTTATACAAATTCCATTTACGCTTGTTTTTAAGTCTAAGGGTAATATGAAGTCTATCCCTAATTCAGTTTGCTTTACTTGAGGACAAATGTTTTTTTTATTATAAGTATTTTAAATAAAATCGTCCAAAATTCGACAACTCAAAATTGCAGCAGCGGAAAGATTGTACAGTTTTTCTCTTAAAAAAATAATTGAGCAGTCTGAGCAATGAACTTTGAAGCATTTCGTTTGAAAGATAAATTAATTGACAGTTTTCATCCATTGCCAATAAATTAAGCAAATATAGTCTTTTTATGTCTAACTCATAAATATGATTTAAATGTTCTAAAATGATATTTAAACTATTTTCCTGTACTAGTCTGTTCTAATTTTGGTCATTTTAATCATGGTTTTGATTAATTCCTCTCAATGCATTGTTTTTATCTTAAAATCGTGATTTTTCGATTTTTATCTTTTAACGACATACATACGTTTCATTCATTAATATATTAAATAAACATGTTACAAATAATTAAATTTTTACATTCAGAATTTTTAATCTCAACATGAGTCTTTATATTTTACTAGATTACAGTCATATTGAAAATCTTTTGATAAAATGAAAATTGTAAAGGGCAAATAAATACATTGAACATAATTTCTGCAAAAAACGGAATATTTTAAATTCGCTTGAAATTTTTTCGCAAAAAATAATTACCTGAAGTTATTATTACGGGTATAATTTAATACGTAGAATACAAATAATAATTCCTTATTTTAACTAATAAGCCAAAGATTAAAAACCAACTTTTAAAATTTCTCTTTTTATTAAAATAAAATATTTGAATATTATAAAATATTGTATAAATAAATTCTATCTTGGATGGAATAAATATAAAAAAGGTTGCAGAGTCATTTCTCTAGAAAATCGTTCAAGTCCTTTGAATTTTCATCATCCAGTACGATTTCTTCTAAAACTGTTTCCTTTTCGTTTGATTTTGGGGTTATTTCTGAAAAGAGCAATTAGAATTTGTATTTAAATTTCATTTTCAAAAACTTACTAGGGATATTGCCGGTCTTTTTGTAATATTCGATATCCTTTTGGAATTCGTTTTGAAACACTATTTGCCTTTCGGCTTGCATTTGCTTCATGTGTTTTTCTTGTTGGACAACTTTTTCTGAATGACTTCTTCCCAATTCCTCTCTGAATTTATCCAAAGATGCCAACTTCTTCTCCTTATACATTGCCATTTCAAATCTCTCGTCAAGCTGCCTCTCTTGTAAATTGAGGACTGTAAGAAAAGAGATAAAGTTACAATCAAATTAAGATATGTTGCTATGCTCAGAAACTTTAAAAAAGTGCTTGAAATGCTGCAACAGCAAATTTACAGATTAAATTACAATATTTTTTTCAAAATAGTTTCTTAGGTCTTTTATCGTACGAATTAAAATGTATTGTATTGATTTAGTTTGAAATATAAAGAGATTTTGTAGGATACTCGTGATAACTTTTAATTATGGAATGTTTCGAATTATCGATAGTCGAAAGTACACTACGTTTCATCCTTTTACGACAGGTGTCTTCGATTAAATTTTTGTTGATATCTCGGAGTGTATCCATTGCTTCTCAATTTTTTTGGCACGAAGAAAAGTCTTATCATTGGCCATCGTCTAGAGTCTGGACTATAAATCAAAAGTCTAGATTTGTTACAAATAATTAAAAAAGGCGTGCGAATTTTTCCCATACAAAAATATCGTCCTTTTACAACCGGTAATTTATTTTCTCCGAATGCGGTATAAAGAGACAATTTTTGGTGATTTTCTAAAACTGAAATAGTTGAATATGTATTGTTTAATATATACAGCGTTTACGTGAAATGAATATCTATGACAATATTATTGTGTGTTATAATGAATAATTAAAGTTTGTGCCAAAATGTGGAAATAATTGTTTTTAAAATAAAGTTATTTTTTGTTTTTTGATAAAAAATATAAAAAAATGGTGTAAATTTCTTAAATCTATTATAGTCAACACAATAAATGTGTGCTGNGCGTTTACGTGAAATGAATATCTATGACAATATTATTGTGTGTTATAATGAATAATTAAAGTTTGTGCCAAAATGTGGAAATAATTGTTTTTAAAATAAAGTTATTTTTTGTTTTTTGATAAAAAATATAAAAAAATGGTGTAAATTTCTTAAATCTATTATAGTCAACACAATAAATGTGTGCTGCGATCATTTTCAATTGAACTGAATCAAACGGACCCCACAATATCTCAAAGGAAAATCGGTACAACCTTATTCTTAATTAACTTTGATTATACCAAGGTTTTACCTAGATTTACCTGATTGAATTGCATAAAATAAAAATACTAATTTAAATAAAAAAGAATAACTTGGCTTACCTTCGTTTAAATCTTCAAGCTCCATTAGTTTACTTTCACACACTTGGATTTTGTCTCCAATTTCTTCAATAGTTTCAGTACAGATTTTTAATTCGGAAACAATATTTGGCAAAGCGGCCAAAGAGCTATTAATATCAGAAATTGTAGTGAGTGCTTTGATTGATTCATTCATAATATCCATGATCCTTCCATCGATATCTCTAGCTAAGGTTGCATTTTTCTCGTCTAAAATTCTGAAAAAATTTTGATTGAGTAATAGAATTATAATTTATTTAAAGACAATGGATTTACCTTATACTTTCCCACGTTTGTTCATTGTTCTCTAAAATTTGATGCCCGGCATTCAAGTTTATAGCTTTTGGGGCTGAACCAAGTCGTTCTCCACTGGTGTCTTGATCAGAATATTGCCCAGGATTGAATGGTTTACTGTATTGAGCCGCCAAAGACTCGGACAAAGTAATTCCATCTTGAATAACGGAATTCAATTTGGATCGAAAATTTGTAAACATTTTTTTCTAGGTATTTCAAAAATTCCAATGCAAAATCACATTCAATATC
>JXOV01003557.1:0-77826 GCA_001014945.1 Clogmia albipunctata
GTATTTGTCCCGTTCGTCTCGAAAGGGTTAAATCAAATTTTCCAAATTAAGACCAAATTTCGCAGATAATGTTATTTTTAATGTTTTAGTGTATCTAACAAACCATAAAGTTTTAATGTAATATATTATCTATTTTATTTAAAAAAAACCCTGAATAATAATCATGCGATAATTCATTTGTTAAAAACACGTCTTAAGTTGTTATCTGTCAAAACCAAATTAATCATGCTAAATACTTGAAACTTTGGACATATGTTCAGAATAAATGTAATAACACAACAATATATACAAAATTACAAGCAATTGTAATATGGCTGAAAGAAAATTCACCTTAATTTTTGCCCACAGTAGTATGTTTAAAATGACATAGTAGGTATATTTGGATTTTTTCAATTTCTAACTCGAATCTGATTGGAATATCATTTGGCCCAAATGGCTTCTGCTATCCTGCCCAAATTTAGTCAATGCAGTATAACGACTTTTTATTTACATTCAGCTTCATTAAGCACATGGTATTTTTATCCCATAAGGACTCATTTTTGTCTTAAAATAAGATTTTCTAGGGACGTTTTGTCTATAACTGGTATTTATTTAATGTAGCCTTACATATTTTGTCCATAGTTAGCTTAAATGTCCAGAAATTATAAACACTCAACAGTCCTGGAGGCTAGAAGATACCGAATTCGAAATTTTACTAATACTTCTCTTTAAGATTTAGCCCTAGACGAACACAAACCATCAAATTTACCGGTATGCATTTTGTCCATAACGTATGGAAAAATGGATTATCGTCGATGCAATATTTAATATTTTTTCTGCTCATTTTTTGCAACAATTGGATATTTTAATAAAAAGATATCAAACATGATTATGATGACTGTATAATAGAACTTTGTTGTGTATTACCCATTTAGAAATATGATCCAAAATCAAAACTGTATGCCATTTTGTACATACTTCCCCTACTAATGAGTTTCAAATAAAGTGCTTGCTTTTAAAGTCTCATACGAGTAATGATGGATTAACAACTTCAAATCCCAAAATAACATTTTCTTCTCCTATTAAAACACAAGTTTGAAAAACTGAAACTCATCTCATCAATACAAAACCCATTAAGAAAAAAGAACTCCCATTCAACATTTAAATGTCATTTCGTGCATGATAATTATCATTTATGATTGTTAATAACCACTAATAAGATAAAAACACGTAATCTACCGTTACGTTAAATTGGCGATAATCTTTATCCATTATGAAAAAGACCGAAACAGATTCCGATGATCGATTCACCTTCTCAGAAATAATTCATCCAAACTGGTTCGGCTTTTACCCAAAACTTTAACCAAATTATCACATCAATTACAAAATATGAGTGACGTGAATGAACATAAAATTTGTCAAATCTTGTGCCATTTTTGGCATAACAGCCTTCAGATTAATCAACTGGTCTAAACCAGTTGTCTTTTGTTGATCTTCAAAAATTGAGCCAATGAACTTGGATTGTGGGAATAAAATTACCATTAAAACTCACTCTCGAGACCCGTATAATATAAAGCTGCCAAAAGACGGTCTACTTTCGCTTTATTGGTCTCTGACTCTGACCAATTCCAACAACAATCACATTTTATTGCATAAAAACGAGATAAAAATGAAAGACAAAACCGTGTCAAGGTTAGATTTGGGAATTTAAACGATAGCTGTTTCTTTAACAAAATTGGAATAAAATTAATCAAAATAAAACTAAATTTAGATAAAAACACAAACACGTGCTAATTAAAACATATATTTTACTGTGTAATCATTGATTACACTTTCAAAATGAGTTCATTGAGAAAATAAACACGTTGTCATTTGTCACAGAATAAAGAAAGTAAATTGTTCAAATTAAGTCTTTTGTTATAATATTATAATGAGTGAATAAAGAACTACTTTTTGTGAGATAAATGGCTGAAGACTGACAATCTTCTTTCACATCTGTATTGATTTATTTATCACAACGAGTTAATTATACCTATTAATTAATTAACTTTAATTTATTCCAATTCAATCCAAATTGAGCTCACAATCCAAAAAAACTTATACAGTAGATTATAAGATTTTTACAATACATATAAGTATTTGTTGGATTTACTATGACAAATCATCTCCAATGAGAGTATTCGCGGCTTCTATCATCTATTTGCATTTGACTCCCGTTTTGCTTCAGATGACTTCTAACGGGCCAATTATATAATTTACACAGTTTTTGACTCTATTGAGTAAACCCCTATTCAGAAACCCTTTAAGATTTCCGATCGATGTGATCGAGAAAATCGGCGTACCCGATGATTTTATATTCTAAAATTCTGCTTAGAATCTACATACAAAATTGTGTTATGAAAACTATTACCCAAATATTAGAATTTGTACCTCAAAATTCGAAAGGGATTATCAATATAGTTTTTCTGATCGGTGCAATGAAATTAAAGTTTAACAAAATTGTGAAACCGTTACACTGATTTATTATAATTTATTCAAAATCGATTATGTTCTGTCTTTTCCCCAAATTACCATCATATTTTATAAGCAATAAAGGCATGTATAGAATTTTTATGGGGGTGGAACAGAGCAAAATAGACTATTACAGAAATTTGAAGAGTTTTTAAGATTTTTGTGTTAATTTATTTAAAAATGCATAAAATTTTGTATAAAACACGGCCGATAAGCATTACTTAAAACTCGGACCTTCTTTAAGATACTCGTTGCGCTCGTGGTTTAAAATAACCCATGTGTTTGATAATGCTTTATCTTATCGACCTTGTATAAATAACAATAAAAAATTATTTTAGAGATTTTTTATCAGTCGTATTCGAAACATAATTCAATAATCATATTGCTTAAAATTAAATCCGTTTTATTGCAAGATGCTTTGACGTACAGTTTTTTCATAAATAATAAATTAATAAACTTTGAGTGGAAATTCTAAGTAAATCTCTGATTTATTTCTATTTACACACAATACTCGTACATTTTGAAGTTAAGTAACCATGAATGAAGAATTGTCGTTTTGTGTCAAATTTTCCATTGTGATTTGCAAAAAGTTTAATGATTGAATTGCACAAACAATTGTATGTTCGTCAAGCGTGAACTATTTATTATTATTCGTATAATTCTTCCACTCTTTACTCCTACAAGAAATAAATTGAAATCATATTATTTAAAACTGTTCACATTCACACATTTCTCAAATAAATATCATCTTTAATCATAAAAAATTATCTCTTGTCTTTTATGTTCCAAAAAGTTAACGATTTGGTTTAAGGTCACGTAATTAGTAAAAATTGTGCAATAAATGTCCACTCCACATGCTCTTTTCTATTTTAAAATCCATTATTATAATTTTAACATTTTCCTAAAACATGCAAAATTTGCATATTTTGAAACATATCGAATAATTGTATGAATTTCTTTCATATTATGTAAATGAATGAATTTGAAAAAATGTGAATTTGGCAATAAAATGAAAAGATGCGGATGACTAGGCAAAAATTTAGCAAAACCATACAAAAATCGAATGATTTAATTTATTTTTACAATTTCATTAACAAATCATTCTTGCATAACAGTTGTTTTAAAATAAAACTTTTGAAAATAGCTTTAATTATCTATTATATTCCAAAATAAAATTATCTAATGCCAAAAATACAAATTAACACGCTTTTGTGACCGAAAAATCAAAACACGTGTGTCTTAAAAAGATAATTTTGTCTACATGTTACATAAACTAATAATAGGAAGCCTCTAGGCCGCGCTGGTACATGATTTGAAACCGCCTATTCATGCGAAAAATATTTCAAATCTGTGTCATAAGATTTATGGGAATTTATTATTGGCAAATTTTAATTACATTTAACATCTTACAAAACTTTTTCTATTACAAATTTGTATAATTTTTGAAATATAATTATTAGAAAAAATTTGGTTATTGATTTACTAAATGTAAATTGCATATCATAACGCATCTGGCTGCCTCTTCGGAGTCAAGGGTTCGATCCCTGGGCGGATAGGATTGATTAGGTCCTTTTTCAACTGGTCTAGGTACTATTAATTGACTAATAATACACTGACAACAAACAGTCACCGAAATGTCGCTAAACCCGTTGGTTGAGGTTGAGACACCCCATGTTCCTTACAGGAATTGAAAGGGATTTTTTTTTATATATTTAAGTGTAATTTGATGTTTCAATACTAATGCCTAACAGTTTTTGGTGCTCCTAGGATGTAAAACCAATTGTATTTAAACGAGGGATCGAGTGGGAAATACAAGCTGTTAGGCGAGTATTTCATCGCTTCCGAGTTAAAAACGTATTTTACACCAGAACAATAGTTATTTTCGTTTCAAGACGGTTTAAGTTTCGGTTTTCAAGAAGGAAGGCTGCTTCCGCTAGGAGACGAAGTCGACGACGCGAATAGCTTCCTTCGAGATAACTGAATTAAACGTCGAGAAACGAATGCTTTTTTCCCAATTTTCTTTTGTAAAATAGCACAAAAACTAATTAAATATTTATATGGGAAACAAACAACTTTGAATGACTTCTGTCAATTTTTCACAGAAACTGCCCTAAATGAAATTGTTTTGTGGTGTGAAATTGATTTTTTGCGAATATAATTTATTAGTACTGATCATATTAAATGATATTTACAATTAAAATTTGATATAAGTTCAAAAATATGACGTCAATGCTAATTTATTTATTATCAATTTATATCGTGACTGAAATTTAATGAAACATTTTGATGTTTCATTCTTCAGGCTAGAATAATAAGAAGAAGTCGAATGATAAGTTGTATTTGTGAATGGAGTTGTATGATTTCATTCCTATAATACTTTTTTATGCTTGTATCCATTCAGTTTTTCAAGCCGTGATGATTATTATGTTTCATTTANTATGTTTCATTTAGAAAAGTTTCACTTTTTATTGAAGCATAAATTAATGAAAACTAGTACTTTTTACCTCAAAATTGGGAAAACATATATTAAACAATTATTATTTAATATAAAAAATGTTCAAAGCACATACAAGTGCCAAATAGTATATTTCGATACAAGTGTTGAAATAGAGGTTATTACAACACGAATTTACCATGTATTTTGACAAACGCAGTGAGTAAAATAGGTAAATAAGTGCTGTAATAACCGATTTCAGATGTGTATTGCACGCTATTTTGTGTAATTCTGAAAAATACCATTTAATTGATAATTACTAATTAAAACGTTCGCAGTGTTTTTTTTTTTCAAATTGTGAAACAAGTAAGATACAGTGTGGACCTTGTTTAATCAAATTAGAGGGAGAACCACAACTTAAATAAATCTGAATTGATTTGAGAGAGATAAAAATTCTCTAACGAAATATTTAAATTTAAAATTACAGTCGATAAAGAGTATTAAAAGGAGATGGGAATATTCTGAACAAAATTCTAAAATGAAAATATTTAAATAATAAATTTGTAGAGATTGGGTTATGACAACAATTAGTAATTTCATTATATTGGTGACAATTTGCGTGAAAATTTTGAAATATTTCAGCACTCCTTGCTGTAAAGTAAACCGTTACAGAACCAATTTGTGTTAAAATGTGGTTAATTTTCGAATCGGAATTACATAAAATAATTTTTAGAAAAATTCACCGTCGAATCAAATAATTATAGTTCATAAATATTTTAATTACTGATTAAACAGTTATATTTTAACCAATCTTTGTTTTTTAAATGGAAAATTTTAAGGATGGTTTACAAATATAGTTATTTATACAACTAGGTCGATAAGATTAGACATTTTAAAGAAGGGCCGTGTGTTTAATAATACCTTTTGTCCAGGTTTTATAAAAAATTTGATGCATTTTTAAATAAATTACTAAAAAAATCTAAAAAATTTATGATTTATTTTATTATGACTTTTGAAACTGTCAGTCACTAACCCAATCTGCCAGTTTCTTTGGTTTTTGACCGATTGCCAGATATACAGGTATTTGTATGAAATCGGACATCCCTTGGAGCTTGTGAAATATTTTGCTTTTGTATTTTATGGTATAATAAAATACAAAGTTATTCCAAAATTTATAATGATGACATTTAGAAAATTTGGAAAAACAAATAAATAAAATATTAAAATGCATGCATCCAAAAGAGCCCGTACGTTACTAATTTAAATAATTGGGCGTATAACAAATCAAATATGTTTTTATGTCAAGATATTCATAATTTAAACAAAACATTAAATCAATATCAGCTAATTATTCAATTTTACGCTCTTAGAAAAGGCCCTTAATTAAATATGTATTTTCCCAATTAAAATCAACACCGTTTACGATGAGTAGTGACCTCGAATCTTAAAATTTGGTCAACCGAGGTAACCGTTCAATAGTTTTCATTAAAAACCTCAAATATTCCTAATCTTCTCTAAAAACCTTCAAATAATCTGTTAAACATAAAACCGTAAACTATGGCACAAATGTGCCACATTTCACACACGATTGTCATTTTGGACAAGGGTGCAATTAGTTCCAGTACCTTTTTGAACTTCCATTTTTCAATTCAAGGCCATAAACGGCGGCAACAATGTTAAACTCGTTAAATTATCTTGATTGTACTTTTATTGGATTGCACCTCCTAAATGTGTCATCTCTTGTGAGGTCTTCAGTGAAAAAACCTATGCAATTTAAATGAAAAGCATTTCCAATTTCGGAATTTGTAACGAATTCCAATTATTCGCATTTCGTTGTGTAATTTCACCAATTTGTCGTTGGTGATTTCTTTTCTGCTCGCTTATTTTTTTTCGTATTTGTAATTTCTTCGACAAGGTGGAATGTGACTGTTTTACGGATGTACCATGACCAGCCCAGTTCTCTCTCTGTCTGGTTCATGTGAAATGAGGGAAACTTTTAGAAAATTTGAACTTCTTTTCGAAACTTGCACTTTCAGAAAATACACTTGTTAAAATAATGTTAAAATAACAATATATTGTTATATTAATTTTTTAAAATTTAATAATATAAAAACATGTCATAATTTGGTTAAGAATATTAATTAAAAATAACAGATATTTATGTTATCTGTTCATATAATGATCTGTGCTTTTTATTAATTTTATGGTGATTAATCACAATAATATTATATTTTATAAAGAATAATCCACAAAGTTTGTTTGCGAATAAAAATTAATATTTATCTTTAAATTTTGTGTTATAACTGTCGTGAGTCTGTAATAAGTTGTTATAAAAAATCAGAAATCAATCTAGGGAGACCAGATATTCTTTGTTATTTAGTCAAGTGTCAAACATAAATTTCAACAAAATGTGTTTGAAAGAATTTTGTACGAGAATCTAGTATTAGTTTATGACACTGTTATAACTTTTGACAGACTTTGCCGCACGCAAATTGAGCATTTCACCTAACTGAATTGCACAAAAATATAATGGATGAGTATAATAAAATGCTTGTAATAGCAATCCAGTTAATATGATCAAATTTTAAGAAATTGTAACCGATTTTAAGAACTTTTGTCCGCTTATAGACTGACAACAATAAGTAAATACATTTGCTCTAATTCTTTTCCTAACAGACAGTAATCGATAGTTAAATGAAGTGTAATTTTGTTAGTGATTAGTGATTAGTTAGTGAAATGTAAAAAAAAATTCGTATGTTATGAATGTACGAGTACTTATAACGCAATATTTTTATTTTGAATTATTTCTTTACATATTACCTTGTTCTTTTCGACAACCCAACAACCGTTACCGGTCTCGGTCTAACCACTTGGTTTTATGTAATCAAAATTAACAAATGTCCTATCTATTCAATTGCCAATCCTTCACAATTGACAATTATATCATGTCTATGAATTATCATTTGTTATGATATGGTTAGCAACATGAATTGATAACTCTATATAAAGCTCATTTATTGACAGGTTTTTGCCACTTAAACAGAACACACATACTACGAAGAAAACCATCCTGTAAATAACTTTCATCAGTATCCATTCATTGAATAGCAGCAAATTACTAGGATTATTGACTGATCTGGTTTATCTCTTAGATGTTATGCACTCCCTCTAAGCTTTAAAAAATCTGTCTTATTCGAAGAAATAGTAGGTGTTAGACAGTTGAGGCCGGGGAAATAATTTTTGGTAAATGTTTTTATACAAATATTAATTACAGAATGTTGTGAAAATGAATAATAATAATCTGATCAGGCCTCGAACCTGGGCATTCTTTAACCATATGCGCCACTTCGGCCACATATTCTCGCTATTTTTACTTCCTTATATTAAAATTAAAGCTTATGTATATGCTAACAAAAACCGAAATTTATTTTGTGTGACAGTATGACGTATTTTTAACTTCCCTTCTATGTTAATATAACCGGATTCTACTGTAGATCTAGATAAAATCTTTTTATTGATTTTTTTAAAAAATTTGATCAAATCTAATCAATTTTTACCTATTTAATTATTGCAATTTTTTTCGTTTTAAATGTGTAGTTTTGTTTCTAAAAAATCCGAAAATTTTTAAATTACCTAATAATTGGAATTTTACGTAATTTTACGTAATTTTCATTAATCAATTTTTAAAGTTTTACATAAAACAAAGTATTTGGTGACTTTTTGATAGTCAATTATTTTATTTTCAATTTGTATTGTTGAAATACAAAAAACTTAAACCTAAATGGCAACATGTTCCTTTAAAATTTTTACAATTTAAAGATAAAAAAATAAGGCTCATCAACAGACATTTAGCATTTTTATAACATAAACTATTATTAGAAATCCATTTTTTTATAAGAAACAACATAGTCATGCAAAAAACGTAAATCTGGGTCATGAAATCAATGAGATCATATCAATTTTAAATTGATTAAAATGTTAGTATTTCGCAATTTACGTTTTTTCGTCAAACTTTAATAAACTGGCTTTTATTTTAACCTTGTGCAAGTATACTATTAAAAGTTATCAATATTAAATAAAATTCATTTAAATATTGGGTTTTTTTTCAAAAATAAAATAAAATTTTAATAATTCAAATTCTGAATAAATTAAAATAAATATTATCATTAAATTAAAAATTTTATCATTTCAATATTTAAATTAAGATTTTTTTCTTTTTTCCGTCGTGTTTAATATAAAACTTTGTGAATTTTTCAATTAAAACACACACCCACAAATTGTAAAATAACTAGCTTCAAGCTATTTTTAATTGCGCTCTCATTTTCATTTTGTATAGAAATATATTTCGTGCTCTTTGTATGTGAATCACTTTCTCACCTCCAGGTGTTTCCGAGAATGGGAATTTGTCTGGGTCCAGGGATGTCTTTGTATGGTTTCGCCTGTTCCCAGGACAGTGCTCTGGGTGAGTCGATAAAGTCTTCATCTTTTGAGGTCAGCGCTTTACCATTGAGTAGGTGTGGACAGGTCGCAGCAGTCGTTGAATAGAACTGGTAATTATCGAATCGAAGTGTGCCGAACCTTTGAAAAACTGTCTTTGACGACTGCATTGTTTTAATTTTAACCACTTCTTTTACTAATGAAATTGAAAGAGCCCTATTATATTTTACTTTTAAAATTCACTTTTTTCTACACTAAACACTGAACTGTATTTGAACGTTCCACAAAGCGACAATAAAATCTGCCTTGGTGAATAATAATGAATGAAATTTCACTTGACACAGTATAATTGCAAAATATCACTTTTTGTCGCTAGTTGCACTCCTTTTGTGGACAATTTTTTCATTCCACTAGACAGTTATCGTTGCATCGTTAATTACGTTTAAATTGTTCTCCCACCATTTAAAAGACACTCAAATAAATCCAATTTTAAACGCGCGAGTAAAAGATTTTCCGAAACAAAATCGTCCGTTTGACGTCTGAACACAACCAAAGTAGGCCTGGTACTGAGACACGCTTCTCGTGCTGCTTTTTCACCTGTACTCTTCGCGTTGTCATTAAAACCAAATTCAATTTTGCAATTGAATTGAGTTGAGAGAGGAGGAAAAGTCGTGATTCCCACTGCTTTGAACCAAATTTAGTTGTTCATATATCCAAGAAAGGCCAATACGGGTCAGGTCTAGAATCCATGGCACTCTGAGACTAATCGACGGCATGATATTTATGAAATTTCTCAGTTTGCAATCAGCATACTACGATTATTACCCAGTGTTTCAGTGGTTGTGGTATTTATTTTGCGGCAACCTTTCTAACGATCTCCGTGCTTACTTAGATCGGCAGACAGCTATTATTTAGATGGCCAAAGTGATGGATGATAGACGATTTCCAGATTAAAAAAAAGTAATAGAAAGAAAGGAGATAAAAAATGAGATGATTTCGTCTTATTTATACAGTTGTTTGGTGTACTTTTGTTATTACTATTTGATAGATTTCCAAATAATATTCACTCTGTATGAGCTAGCTCTCAATATGGCACTAAAAATTTAACAGTAGTTTAAACAAGAGTGAAATGAGTTTTCTAAAAGGAGTGTGTTTTTTTCACGATTTTTTTTACAAATTTAAAAAAATTCCAATGTTCACAAAGCATTAAACCTACCTTGCAAAGTGACCAGACCTATACTGCCATAGTGCGCGGTTATGGTCGATCAAATAACACCTTTATCCAAAGGCTACTCTGATCATTTTATGAAATTATTAATAATAAGCAATAAATAAATTAGGGTCCGAAATGATGTTTGCAGGAAGAGCTGGGGCGAATTACGTGGAAGAGAGTAGGGCTGTCCACCATACACCTTATGACACATCAGGACAATTATTATTCATATGTTTTATATGTGTCATAGTCCCTGAACGGGTTCTCCACTCAATAACCATGTCCTCAATGTGAAAAGACTTCATCAGATATTTCATTTAAAATGTTATTAAATTTTAATGAAAATTTTATTTAATACAAATTATACAAATATCTTGCTTGTGAAATAAATTTTTTTTCAAAGTTATTTTTTGATTAAGTCCCAATTAAAAAAAAAAGTAATGTTTTCTTTCATTTTTGGACAACAATAACAATTTGTAAAACAATAGACTTTGGTGATCAATCAGACGAAGAACCTGAATTTTGGAATACTTAAAAACTTGATTTTTTAGATGTAATGACGATTTATATGAAACTGTTTTAAAAATTAATAATGTTATTTATGAATATAATAAGGTAAATTAAATAATAAAAAAATATGTACACGAAAAAATTTAAAAACATTCCTTCTCGCAAATTAAGTGATTAAAATATGAGAACTTAATTTAAAACAGTCATTCAAATCCATTTTTTGCCATAAATATTCATTTTAAATAAGTTGCAGATTGATTAACCCTTACTCAAACTTTAGGATTGGTTCTTAAACCATAATAACCCCATATAAGACACTCCTTAATTTAGGGTATGCACGATGCACACGAGGCTACCGTACAATTGTTACTTTGTTAATGCAGACTGTTGCTACTGGTATCCTTTTATATAAAAATATCAATTTTATTTAGAAACTAATACAAATAAGACAGAAATCTTAAATTTTTACAATCAATGACTATTTGAAGGCAAGTTTTAAGCATATGCTGCACAACATGCCGTAAAACTTCTAGACTTCGAAGTATACTAAATTTTTTTACTTTTCCAAATTTTGACTAACTCATTACCTATTGATTCCAATAGGTTTCGCATTTATAAAATCTATGTGAAGGTTTCTGTATATCCGAAGGATGTGATTTTAGCCCTTATAGAGTTCTTAGGCCTCTAGAACACAGTTTACTATAGATATCCTATTATACATGTATTGTATTGTAATATTGATCAATAAAAAAGTCACGGTCTTTTAAAAATTTAACTTTAGGTGTGCACTTTCAAGTGGGACGATCTTATATTTTCTATAATCTGAAATGTAAATTTATTTCAAAATACTTTATTTATTATACGACTTGAATCAATTCATAATAATTTGTATTAGAAAACTGTTAAATAATTATTTAAATGAGGATGTAAATGTAAAGAATCGAGTCGTAAGCGAGTTTTTAATATTTTTTTAATTATAAATATATTATTATTGTATATTATTTTACTCCCGCATAGGTTACGTTAATAAACATGGTTTTAAAAATATTTGATTTTCACTCCATTGCATGATACGGCCTTAAAATGTAAAATGATATTTTTTTTGTATTTGATATTAATCCTCATGTTTATTTTGAATTTAAAAAATTCATCAAAAATCATAAAATATTAATTAAATAATTAAATATTTATAGAAATACATAATTATAATAATGATTTAGTTTCTATTTTAGCGCAGCGAAGATAGTGTCTGGTTTGTAGAAAATTGCACAGCAGATTATAATTGAAATTATTTTGGATTTCGATTATTTTCCAATTATCTTTTTGCACAGATCTGGACGGTGTATGGTAAATTGAGGTGGAAATTTGGAACCTTGATCAAACAATAGAAGTTGGAAGAAAGTTTGACGAATTGTACTTGGAGAATATGGTTCCAATTAGCATGAGACCCAAAAAGTGGTCATTTATAATCAAGAAGCGTCTCGCTAGCAGCTGGAGAGCAGAGACCAGAGAAGAGAGAGATGTAATGAAGACGGTTACCGAATCGCTTCCATAAAAAATGTCTGATATTTGAACACAGTTTTTAAATAAAGCGCGCCTATTTACTGAAAAAATAAACAAAACGTAAATGGAATTTGCCCAGATTTTTCAGTGATCACACATTGCGATCAAATAAAACTCGGAGCTTCCACATAAATTTGAAATTCCCACTATGCACTTCACATATAAACGACTCTAATTTTGAATACAATGAAAGAAAAAGTGGTGACAAGTGCTTAGAATTGTTCAAAATTCATACAATTGCAGCGATTAAATGAATATGGAATTAGTTTTTATATTGTTTGTTTTAATTGCTTATAATAATAATTTGTCCAATTTAATCGATTATAAAGATTGTTTAATTTTAAAGAGGACAAGTATTAGAGGGTAAAATATTTAGTTTATTTCTTACAAGTATAATTTTTAAATACGAATTATGTTAAAATTGTTTATATTTTATTGATAAATTGTTTAATTATTTTATAGAAATTTTAACTAATATTTAAAAATACTTATGGACTTTTAATACTGTTCATACAATTCTATTAAAAAATGGTTACATTTTAGTAGCCAATGCTTCTTCTATAAATTGTTTCATAAACGTACATTTTTGAATAAAGTATAATTCAATACCCGCTGACAAGCACAAATCGTATAATACACGAAATTAGTACTTTGTACCAAAATTCATCTACTAAAAATTATAATTTTTAATCTTAGAATGAAAATTTATTTTGTCGTTTTTCATGTCTCTATAATAAAGTAGGCCATGAGTTATTAATCAATTTAAATTTTTTCATATTAAATGACAAAAAGTAAAGTTCTTCTTAAATGTTGATTATGGCTTTTAAATGTGGTTTAAATAATGAGTGCTATCACGGGCATATCAATGATACAGTGCATGTTGCAAGGTTGTCGTGATATTTTGAAAAATTGAGACCAAAAGTTTTATTCGCTTGACAAGTACTTCCCTTAATTGTATGTGTTTAGACCTTAATTTAGTTCTGGGCTGTCTTCTTATTCTTTATTTCATTGATTCATCGAATTGTATAAAATCTTGTAAAAAACTAGTTAAAAAACACATAATATAACACTCGCATCTATTAGAAAACTCATTGAATTCATTTTCTAGAACTTAACTCGAGTTTAATTTTGGTTAATTTTTCATCACGTTGTTTAAAGAACTATGGAAATAAAGTAATAATAATTAATTAATAATTGTTTTTCAATTTTTTAACTTAAAAAATTCCTAATTTTTTTAAACCACATGATTCGGAATATATAATAGATCATGTTTAATAACTAGATAAATCAATTATATAGTTTTTTTTAGTTCGAAAATATTTTATACTATTTTCTCGATTTTCGAAATTAGGATTTTTAGACTTTCAATGTGAGTTACTACCAGTTTGCTATGACATCGCGATGCGGTTATAACGCTGACCCATTCGGCATGTGGGATTTTTCGCAATTTCGCAAATCTATTAAATTTTTTGCAAATCTGCTATGACATGAAGTTGTAAAGATAAGTTAAAAGATATAAAAAAAAATTTCCCTTTCAATTCCTTTAAGGAACATGAGGGTTCTCACCCTCAACCAACGGGTTTTCGACATTTCGGTGACTGTTTGTTTTTCAGTGTATTAATAGTCAGTTAATAGCACCTAGACCAGTTGTAAAATGACCCAGTCAATCCTACCCGTCCAGGGATCGAACCCTTGACTCCGAAGAGGCAGCCGTTATCGCATCGGCTACGAGGCGTGCATTAGAAATGATATATTGTGTGTAAATTTGAAGTTCCAGCGACTTTTAGTTCCAGAGATATCACGGAAAAAGAAGTGCGGGCTTGACCTTAATTCACAGTGTATTTTTTCGAGATATGTATTATATAAAATTCGAAATAAAAAGATCTATTCGCTTAAATATGAATCGAAATAATAAAAGTATTTGAATTCAGAACCAAAGATCGTTCGATATCGCTATGGCGTCATTTTGTCTTACCTGCCAAAATATTTAATCAACGATGAGATTTTTAACGTTTATTTGTTTATTAATACTGATTAAATTCATTCTTAGAAAATTGAGTTCAATAATTTTTCCAAAAAATTTACATATTTGTGGTTATAACTTGGATGAAAAAGATTCAAGTCATAATTCAGTCCAAGTATGTGTGTGTTTATTTAAGTTAGGAAAAATTTTATTTCGTATATTTATGAGGTTATAATATTTTATGGATGTTATTGCTAATACATATATTCCTAAAAATAAAACTATAATATGTTCAAAAAAATTAAAATTTATTTTAACATATTTTCACTATATTTGGATTTAATAAAAATCATTTCTTATTATAAGAAGTGTAGGTTTTAGTGAACATATGTTTTGCATAATATTGTCAAAATATAATATTCAAGAGTTCGATCCCTGGGCGGGTAGGATTGACTGGATCCTTTTTCAACCGGTCTAGGTGCTATTAATTGGCTAATAATACGAAAATAAATAGTCATGAAAAGTCTAACAGCCGTTGGTTGAGGTTAAGACTACCCCTAGTTCCATACTGGAATGTTGTGGGAAATATTTATTTTTTGTTTATTTTCTAATATTCAAGATTAAAAATATAATTTTTTCCAGATCATTTGTCTGGTCACTCTAATAAAATCTTTAAATCCAAATAAAAAAAGTGAAGTAAGAATTAATTTTTGGCTTATCTATATACGTTGATGCAAAAATGGAGATCTTTGATGTCCTCTTTCTATACATTTAGGTGTAATACAGACACTTCCAGTGCACTTATTGCTTAGAACAAGGTTTTTGGGAAAAAAACTTCAAATTGGGTTTCTTACGGTTATCTGCTATATTTAAAATCTCGAAAGAAGAGGTGTCATCCACCCAAAATGTTACATATACTGCTATTCAAATATTTGAAATTAGTCGTTGTCCCTGTTATTTTAAACAATTTTTGCTTTGTTTATCGTTTTATTATTAATTATACTGTTCAATTTCCTCCCAGCGAGATCTAACCCCTCCAACAATCCTTCCGTAAATTTTTTATTTTCTTTTCTATCATTTTTGAAGTCGATCAAAACTCTCGCAAGTACTTTTTAATACTATTGCTAATGACTATATAACAGCTAATACTTCAAATTTTCATTCCTTTTTGCGAGTGATGATTTCGTAAACGAATGGTTGCAAAAATAAACCATAGTCAGAATTCCATTTCAAACATTTAGAAATTTGTGCTCATTTTAAAAATAAAACGGAAAATTCAAAAGCACGAACATTTCTTTCGCAATGACAAGAATCAGTTCTTTCTATGGAAACAGAAAGAATTAAAATAAAACAATCATTTTCGATGTTTATCAAAACAAAGTTTATTGAAAAAATAATATTTATAATATATACACAAACAAATTGCAATCAATTCCAGTACTGAATTCAGTTTGCACTTGATCAAAGTGTTTTTATTTGTTCTCGTCGCTTGTTGGGTCGTCAACAACTTACTATCCTAAAGTAGTAATCATCTAAATACAAATTACAAATAATAATCCAATACATAATAAACGACAAACTAAGACTATTTTTCCTTAAATTCAATCACATGTCGCTTTTCTATTCAAAACAAACTATATATAATAGATAAATGATGATAAAGTATAACACAAATGAACATTTGGTAGACCCTTCTTAGCTAAATATAGTTATTGAGTCACATTTTCTTATATAGTGGCAAATTGCGGTTAGTTGAAAAAGATGGCGCCAAAGTTGGGCTACTTTTGGAGCCCAATATAAATTCCTTCTAATAATTCAAAAAATCTAAGGCCTTTAACAATTTCTCTTCTAAAACTTCCTCCAAATACAATATGTTGAACCTTTCGTGATGAAATAAATAATTTTGATTATATCTTTATGAAATGCCTTAAGTACTAACACACACAATTCATTGGCTATATTGAAAAATACTAAATCAAAGGCCTACTCAATTCACCTGATCACTTTTCCCCATAATTTTTCTTTAAAATTAAACAAAGATAGCACATTTTAGGAATTCCTACATTTTAACCCCTGAATTAACACTGTCGCCCTCACTGAAACCTTATAATTAGTCAATATACAGGGCAGAAGACGTCTCCAGGCGACAAATCTCGTTTAGTTTTTAATTTTTGGTCAGTATTTCTTCTTCCTTGTTGCTTTTATCCAGAGAAATTGGGATTGTAAGGCGCCTGCTTCTGGTAGGCCTCGTTCCCGACCACCTCGTTGTACGAGGGCGGGTTCATCATGTTCTGGGGCTGCTGCGGCTGTGGCATTGGCATCGAGTAGGGTGTGTTCGAGGGGTACGGAACCTGGGGCTGAGACTGGTAACCGGGCATCATTCCCCCTTGTCCTCCCATCGGGTACGGAGGCATCTGGTGGGGCTGCGGCATCGGGTACACAGACGTGTTAGTCTGCATCTGACCTCCAGGACCAGACTGCACTGTCACTGGGTAAGGTCCAGCTGCCGTTGTGTGGGTCTGTGAAGTCACCACCACAGGAGCTGCAAATGGAAAAGAAAAGGGGTTATTTAGTAAATTTATTGACATTTATTAAAACATTTTTTAGTTCCTTAAACTTGGTAAATTAAAGTAATTAAATTTGATGATTTTCTATACTTAGGTGGTAACATTAAAACACTAAAGGAAGAGAAATAACGGAGATTCAAAGGAGAATAGTTTCTACCAACAAGGAGTACTTTTTTGTTTTGAACATCTTTTAATATAGAAAAAAAGATATCACTATAAAAACAAGCCTATTATTTAAAAAAACACTAATTAGATTCATTTAAGGATACGAAAGGATCACGAAGTCGGTTGAAGAACAGCTAAAACGCGTAGAGAGAAAAGTTCTAAAGCGAATAATTGAAATACATATATATCCTCCTATAAAGTATCGTGCCCAATGATGAGGTTGTAGTGGACAGAATATAATTGTTGGAACATCTTGTCCTGTTTATTCCTTTCCAATCTCCTAAACTCCTAGTTCTGTCCCCAAAACGTTGTAAATATTTTAATAATGATAAACAAAAACTTAAACAAAAATAAACGAAAAGAACTACACTTCTTGTTGGTGTGACCAACAAAGGCGTAAATCATTTATTCTCTGATATATATTTATAATAATTTTACATAACTTTCTGATTCAGTAGTTATCCTAAATTGCCCACTTTCAGCAGACTCCAAATAAAAAAGAAGAACAGGACAAGGAAAGAGACAGGTGAGTTGTCGATTTTCAAAATTCAAGAAAAAGTACATTTCAAACTAACAACAAAAGCAAAAAATTTTGGTAACAATTTAATTGCTAATTCTATTTAATTATGTTTTTGGTACCTTTACTTTTATTTTAAGAAATACATTTAAACCAATTGGTTAGACCTAGACCGGCAACGGTTGTTGAGACGTAGAAGAAGAATTCTTCAAGTTATTAAAAAAATACGCGGAATTAATAGTTTATTTGTGACATACATAACTGTAAAGTGTTTGGTTGAACATTATGATAACATAAATATTTACAATATATATAATATAAACAATATTTTAATTAGTCTGGTAAATGTATCGTTGGGAAACTTAGTTATTACCAATTGATTGATATTGGATTAGGTGTACGAATTAATTTAATTTTGTCATAAGCGAAATCTAAAATCTGGTCATATTACTTGATTTCCTATAGATTTTAATAAAAAAAAGTATATTATAATTTACGTCACTAAAAAGCACTGTTAATCAAGTTGTAATGCCATTATAAATTACCTATTTTAAAAGAATTTGAAAACTGTAGCGAATTTATGTCAAATTATTAAATAACCATTTTTATGCCAAGGTTCTTATTCTTAATGCCTAATACAGAACAATAAGGCAAATATCTATAACATACATGGTTATTTATATAAAAATTTTATAATTTAGGACTTTCAATAGTTAACGGACGAGATTTTCAAACTGAACATTGATACTGGTTAACATTCTAAGATTAATTTAAATTTACCTTTTAAAAAATAAAGACAATCATACAACATCAATTGTTTCAAATACGTCTTGCACTTAGCAATTCTTCTTATGTAGTCACGTCCAGATACGGATTAAAATGATCAAACAATGAACTTTTTTCAGTTTTTATGACAAACAATTCAGTTCCGTAACATTATTCGATTTTAAACAATCTGTTTTACTTAAGAAATCAATTAACCATTACTAAATCTGCATTGCCATAAATCAATTACTATATTGAACCGGCACCAAAGGAAGTTACCACATTTAATCCGTAAAACATTGAATTATAATAATACAGACGAAATCTTGAAGTTCATCCATGAAATAAATATTAAATTGTAAAATTATTATTCATTGTTACAACCAATTAATGGTCTAATTGAAAAAATTGTTAGAAAAATATCTGAGATGATTTTTTAAAATTCTATAATAGAACAAAATTCTTCTATGAGGTGGTTTATTTTCAATTCAGATAAAAATAAATTAAAAATGTTGTATATTAGGTATTAATTTTATGTTAATAACATTATAATTTTGTATAAATAATAATTTATTGCAATTAAATGATTTAATATAAATATTAATTAAGCATTAGTTGAAGTCCCAAGTAAAAAATCATTGTTCACAAACTATAAAGTCATTGAACCGTTTCAGCAAAAAAACTAATCATTTGTTTCCCGGAAACACATCTTGTGAAATCAGTTTTGGCCACTATAATTCCTAAAGCATGTGGAATTTTTAAACAGTTAGCATTTTATTGAAATCCTCATGCCATAAACAAATTAGTAATAAACTTGAATTCTTTTAAACTCCAACTCTAATTTCATTGACTAATACCGATCACGTTTCAAATTGTTTATCTGAAGTCTCTGCCAAATTAAGCAACTAATCCTCTTTCTCAATCAAGAATCTAGATATTGATTAGAAAAACATCAATAATTGTGTTCCAAAAATAGAAACTATAAACCTTATCAATCGCAATAAAACCGTTTCTCCATTCTTTGCAGATTAAACCGAGTCTGAAACAATGAGCACGTTTTTGTGTGATTCATCGATTTTGGACCAGCAAACATTGGTGAATCACACGTGGATCCCCAGCAGATTTGAAATACCCCATACAACAATTAGACACCTTCACGAAACTGCTTCAAAAATCCAAACAAATTCGACGGTCATTGCCAAAAGAAATGGCAATTTTCGTGAACCCTAAACCGAAACCGCGCGATTTAATGAAGGCCGTCCGCGGGGCTTTTATACGAACGTTATAAAATGAACGCGCTTTAACGAGGAAGAATAATTCATTTGCAAACAAATTCCTAAGCCCAATGGCAAACACAGACACACCTATTAGAGGTGTTAATGCTGTAAAATGACGGCTATTTAATTTAACTCTGATTACAGATGATTTGGGAAAAGACAATATTATAAGCTTTGCAAAAAGGGGTTTCCCATTTTTATGTAATACAAGTTTTATTAATTCGTCATAATTAATCCTAAATAATGAATATTGAAATAAAAAATTGAAAAATATACATTTTCCTTAAAAAGTAGATTTTTAAACATATTTTAGTTTCAATTAAACGTTGTATCAATTCAATTGCAAATATTTTTTGCATGGATGAAGAGAAGTTCAATAACCATCGATAGGGCCCCAAAAGTCTGATTTTAGTGCAGAAAATAAAAATGAAGCAGCAAAAATAAGAGCCTGCAGTTTCTATAAAGAAATCCTTTCAACCTTTTAAAAGCAGACAGTTTTGAAAATTGCGGCTAAAACGAATGGTTTTGGTTATTCATTTTAATTGATATATGTATATGATTATGCAATATTTTAGATATATTTAATGATTTGCTATTTATATTTTTATACGAAAATGACTAAATTTGGTTTTGAATAACAAAACTCATAAGAGTTAGTTATACAGCTACCATAGGTCGAGTTCTTTAAAGTCACGAGCGTAGCGGTTAGTTTTAAGATGGCCCGTGTGTTTAATAATGCTTATTGACCATTTTTTATTTAATAATTGATGCATTTTATAATAAATTCATACAAAAATCTATAAAAACATCGGTTACGAAAACAGCAGATGTTCTACCATTTTAATTTAAAACATCCGTTAAAACAGCCAAAACAATGGCAAATCAACACATCACAATGAAACTGATGTTCATATTAATATGTTTGATTTCTTTCTCATTTTAATAATAAACAAATCATTGCAATAAAAAAGAAAACGCCTACGTATTTCATATTTACGATCCTTGACAATAAAAAAAGGAATAGAATAAAGAATTCTTTAAAGCATAAAAGCTATAAAATGACTTTGACAGAACAAATATTAGTACCATAATATCAATTTTATGTAACTTAATTGCATAAAACATTTAAAAAACTAGAATTTAATACAAATAATATTATTACTTATTTTAAGTTTACAATTCAAATATTTTAGAATTTAAGAATAATTGATATGATTCAAATGATGAATTTAATAATTTTTAAGTGAATTAAAATGAAAGAAATATTTAAAATATTCCGTAATCAACCATAAAATGTCATTACCATATGTTTAACTGATAAAACTAATTCCGGTAACAACATAAATTGATAAAACTTTTATATGGCAATAACCATAACTGAGATAATTTAACAATATACACTTTATTATCTCAATGGAAAAATGATAATTTAAAATGTATTTCTTACTATAAAAAAATAAGAAATAATCATTTGAAAAAGGAAAACGTTTTCGAATGTAAAACCACAATTAGAACGACTTCAAAATAATAGAATAATAGATATTTTAGGGTTATAAATACACAAAATTTTCTTATTGTAATGAATAAATTAAGAATTCAAAATAGTTTACATAATAATAAGATAATAATAAAATGACAAAACAAGAACACGTTCAAATGCATGAATAGCTGATGAATTTGCATTTTAACACATGTTATAGGACAGTCCAGTTGAATATGGAAAATATTGTTTGTATTAAAATCACATCTAGACTAAACACACGACAGACTAGTTATCGGGTTTATTACGAAATTGCCACAATTAATTGCGATAAAACGCAATCAGGAAGATGATTCATCGAACGAAGCCGAGTCGTGCGATTGCCCTAAAACTGGGCGGTTTTGATTCATTTGGGTACATCTATTTTCTTCCCGCCATTAATTTTGGAGTTTATCTCATTAATAAAGCTTGAGCTATATTTATTGATTTAAAATTTATTTAACTTTTCTTTGACAAATTTTAACTTTATGCAGAATAATAGAAGAGGATTACTTGATGAGTATAATATCTACTTTAAAAAGAATTTGGTAACAATAAACAAATTACATTATTATAACCATTTCCTATTCAATGAAATCTCATTTACAAATTAAAGACACTTTCAGGGTTAATATTTATTTCCATTTTCTAAATTATATATTATTTTCAAATAAGTCTTTTATACATTCAAATGCTACAAATAATAGGTAAAGTTTTCAATGTCTAATTCCTTTGTACTATACAATTGAGTTTATGAATTGCAAAATAATGGCAACGTGTTTTGCACCTACACCAACTAAAACCCAAACACCTTTATCTAATGACGTTCGCATGTTCGTAACTATGACGAATCTGTTTTGGTTTGGAAAACCTCGATACTTTGCAATGTGGTTTACAATATGATTTACGAGTTTACAAATAATAGTTATTTATACAACAAGGTCGATAAGATAAGTCATTATTATACACACCTGTTGTTTTAAGCCACGAGCGAGGCGAGTGCCTTAAAGAAGGCCCGAGTGTTTAATAATGCTTTTCGACTGTGTTTTATACAAAATTGTATGGATTTTTAAAAATAAATTTACACAAAAATAATTGTTTTATTAAAAAGTTTGTTAAGCGGCTCTAAATTACAAATTTGAAATATTTTGCATTTCTCTCTTACTCATAGCCGATTATTTTGCCCTTCTCTCTCTTACTCATAGCCGCAAGGCGTAGTTAAAAAATTTCCAACAAGTGGTTTTCCAAATAAAACAAAAATTAAAATCATTAATACTGAAAAATTACAGGTAAGCCACGCCCTTCAAAATTGATGACCATATAAATGTAATGGATTTCTTTAACGGAGGTCACACTTTAATAATAAAGAAAAAGCACACATGCTTTAAAGAATTCTTTAAAGGACTTTTGCTATAATAACGATTTTGACAGAACGAATTTGAGTGTCATAATATCAATTTTAAGCTACAAAAATGCATAAAAGATTATGATGATAATGATTGATTTTAATATTTTAATAACAACAACAAAAACATCTACAGTCACCTGTCGATAATTCGAAACTCGAGGTAACCTTAAAATATTTCAATTCTATTGTTGCTGCTCAGTAACTTTTTTTAAGAGAAGACTCATTCGTAAAAGATGTACACTCACAAGGGTTGCTGGTATTACACTTGCCATTTAGCAAAAGAAATTAAAAATAATATTATAAACTCACTGGTATTCATTGCTCCTTCTAATCTCCTTCTCCTTATACGAATGATGATGCCAACAATACAACATGGCAAAAGGAACAAAAGTAGTGAAAGAGCTACCATTCCAATAAAAAAGCCCTCCATATTTAACTTATATAAAGAGATTTCTAAAAAAAATCCACGTCCTTTGACGTCTAAAATAACTCGATTACTGACGAAAATTGGCTATTTAATCAGTGTGGGCCCACGATAAGGCAGTAATCGATAACAATTGTAATAGTATATTGTTATCATTTATATCCAAGATGAATTACCCTTTCAAAACTAAGATGGTTAAGGTATAAGATTAATTTGTTTCAAAACCCACAGAATAATTTAAAGTAATTTGATAATTAATTTGGTCAATAGTGAGGAAAATAAACCATAATTAAACACGAGTAAAGTTCTATAAAACGAATGAAATGATTTTCCGACGATTGTCTAATTATGTGTTTTTCTTATCAGTATTTTATTAAATTTTATACAATCGGCATATTTAATAGTTATTTTTTCACGAAATATGAAGTAAAGAATTATAAAAGAACCCAGAGCTAAAGATTGATCCAAACAAAAATACAATTAGGAGAAGATTTTGTCAAGCGAATTGAATTTTTTGTTTAAATTTTTAATTGTTGTTATTTAATATAAAAAAATTCAAACTGATTTATAAATCATAGCCTACTTCATTGTAGAGGCGAGAAAAATGTTAAAATATATTTATCTTCTAATATAGTAAGATCAAGAATTATAATTTTTAGAAGTTGAATTTTGTGTAGTTACATGATTTATGATTCTCTGAATAATGTAAAATCTTTTATAAAGAAGTTTATAGAGAAAGCATTGGTTACTAAAATTGAAGATTTTTTAGTAGAATTGTATTAATGAAATAAAATAATGTTTGAGAAGAACTCAAATTTGTAATAATTTTTACTAGTTATTTATACAACAAGGTCGATAAGCCATCACTAAACACAAGGACTGCTTTAAGCCACGAGCGTAGCGAGTGCTACAAAGAATTCTATAAAGCACATGTGCTATAATAACGACTTTGACAGAACAAAATTGAGTGTCAAAATATCAATATTAAGCAACAAAAATGCATAAAAACTTTTAAACTCCACTTTCAAAACTAATACGTCAAATCACTCACTGGAATAAACTGTTCCTTCTAATCTCCTCTTCCTTATACAAAGAACGATACCGAAAATACAGCACGGTAAACACAACAGAAGAAGTGATGACAAAAATATTCCAATAAAGAACCCTTCCATATTGTAACTGTATAAATTGTGTAGTAAATCTCCTTTATAACTAAACCACGACTTTTAGCGTCTAAAATAACTCAATTACTGCCGAAAATTGGCCATCTAATCAGGGGGCTAGCGATAAGGCACACGTCGATAACGATAACAGTTGCAGCAATGGGGTATTGATTTCCTCAGCTGTTGATTATTTTTATCCACGTGAAATTTTAATGATCATTAGATTTCAAAATCACCATCTTCATCTTGGATAAATTACCTAAGAAACTACACATTTTATTCTAAACAAATGTAAGAGAATTTGCAATCCTAAAGAAAATTTAAATCTAATTTGTCTACAAAAAGAATGTATAAGTCTAATTCCTTAAATTTTCACAATGTCTAGTTCCTTTGTTCTTATCAATTGAGATAATGAATTGCAAAATAATGCCAACATGTTTTTCACCTATACCAAATTCGCAAACACGTTTATCTAATGACATCCGAATTCAATAGCTATGACGAAACTGTTTGGGTTTGGAAAACCTCAATGTTTAAATTGAAGTAACTGAAAGGTGACTTACAAATTTAAAAATAGACTGAAAAATGAAGAAAACATGCATTTATAAAAATTATACGAGTACTCATGTAAAGTAATATTTCAAAACGATTTTTCATTAATGGAAATAACAAAATTGTAATTGCTCTTGTAATTCAGAATCATATTTATTGATTGATATTATTCGTTTGACACTCAAATTTACTCATTTTTATAGCGCAAGTGCTTTAAAGGATTCTTCTCACTCGGGCATTCTTTAAGGCACTCACTACGCTCTTGGCTTAATACTGTCTTTGTGTTTAATAATGCAGATTTTCTTGATCTTGTTTTATAAATAACTATTATTTAACAAAATAAAATTCATCATATTCATTTAAAATAATCTGGGCATTAAATATGGTTCAGAACTCATCAACTGTTATAAAAATTGGATTACAAAACAAATATTCGACAGTTGTATTAAATTTTTGTCACAAAATATTAAAAATTTACTGTAATTTATGTTAATACAATTCTATTAAATTTTTTTGCATTTTTATGAATGATCCCCTTTCAAGTGTCACCGTGAAGTATGTAGTTTTATATTATTCAATAGCAGCAAACAAACACAAATCGTGTAAATACACAAAATTAGTACTTTGTACCAAAATTCAATTACTACAAATTATTATTTTATTTATTTAATGCATTTTTGTAGCTTAAAATTTATATTATGACACTCAAATTTGTTCTGTCAAAGTCGTTATTATAGCACAAGTGCTTTTTCTTTATTATTAATGTGTTACCTCCGTAAAAGAAATCCATTAAATTTATATGGTCGTCAGTTTTGAAGGGCGTGTCTTAACTGTGTTTAGTTAGTGTTTTTTTTTTAAAAAAGCCAACTATCGGAGAATTAATAAACTACGTTTACTTGTTTTTTATCATAGAGATCGCACCATGTATTTTTACAGAAATTCGAATATTTTTTAAAGATTTTTATGTTAATTTATTTAAAAATGCATACAATTTTGTATAAAACACGGTCGATAACAATTTTATCAACCTTGTTGTGTAAATAACTATTATATACAGAATAATGTGCTCTATTTCCATGATATGTAGAAAAAAAACCAAAATTTCTATTTGCTTAACAGATACTTCAATTAATTGGATGTGTTTAAACCATTATTTAGCACTAGGTTGTCTTCCTGTTTTAAACACTCGTATCATTTTATTCGTTTTCTAGAACTTTACTCGTGTTTAACTAACATTTTTCCTACCCGTTGTTTAAATAAATATTTCATTCCGTTTTGAAGAAAATCTTCACTTTTAACACTTGATTTAAAAACCTAATATTACAAATTACTCACTGGAATGAACTGCTTCTCTTCCTTTTCTAATACAAAGAAAGACACAGAAGATACAGCATGGCACAAAGAATAAGACAATGCAGACTATTACCATCACTTCAAACAACCCATCCATATTGGAATTGTTAAATTTAACTTTAAAATTCTTTTTCTAACCAAAAACACGCCATTTTCCTTGTAAATTAACTCTATTACTGAGGTTTTGAATAAGAGAATATTTATGACGAATTTAATATTATAGCTTGGAAAATACTGAAAAGTATTAAAATGCGGTTTGAAATGATTTAGACTTAAATCAAAAATTAGAAATAAATAATTCAAAAATTCCATAAATTATTTGAAGATTTAATTATTAAACGAAATAAATATTTTAATATCTTTTAAATTCGTTAAAAACTCTACAAGAATAAAACGTTTAAAGTATAAACTGCCCCTTACATAACATACAAAATTTCCAATTAGATTAGTGTCAGGATTTAATGTAGAACTCTTAAATAACTATTAACTCTTCTTTAGCAAAACTAAAATAAGTTCTCTATTAATAAGTCTCTGCTAAAAAATAAGTACCATAATTTTGTGAAGAGATTATTCTTTTAAGAAATATTTAAAACCATTATTGTCAACACCAGTAAAAATATATATTAATTAAACACTACTCACAAGAATGAACTGTAGCTTGTAATCGTCTTTTTCTAATACAGAAAATGGCACCGAAGATACACCATGGCAAAAAGAACATAGTGAAGGCTATGAACACATATCCAATAACTTCCATGTTGAGACTATTTAAATTATGTAACTAAAAAACTATTGGATGTTTTAACTAAAATACACGTCTTTTGGGTCCTACTATGACTCAATTACTGACCAAAAATTTGGCTAATTAATAGGAGGGCCAACGATAAGGCAGGTCGTGATAACGATAACAATTGTAAGATTCTTTTGTTTTTCTAGGCAGTGGATTATTGTCGTCACACATGACTAATTGATTCAATGGATTTCAGGAACAATAATAATTATTTGTATATTTCATAATCATGATTTTATCTAAGATATGTTTTATACACTAAGTCATTTTTTTCAATTTTAAGGTGGAGAAAAGAACATTTTAGGAAAACATTAAAGCCTCGTCAAGAAGAAGAAATGCCTTTCATTCAAATTAGTAGGGAAGGCAATCATATAAAGAATGTCAAAACGCCTTTTCTTCTTTCATTTTTAAATGTATTTGTGACTGGAAATTTCATAAAATTTCAAAATCAATCTTAGTAATCAACTTGATTCATTCACAGAATTGACAATTTGTACACATTAATTTACAACAAAATGCCGCCATAAAAGGTCATTGAAATTTTGAATTGAAATTTTGCCCTTAAAATACGATTTGAACAGGATGTTGTAAATATTTGTGTAATTGGTTTCATTAGAATTCCAGAAAACTTTCAGCCAAAAATGTGCCGTTTCATCTCCCGTACGAAGCCTTTCTATATAAAAACAAATATTTCTTTTCATTTTCTTAATTATACGCATACTATTTGTAAATAAGCCTTAATTTTTAAATTCATTCAATTTTTGAAAGAAGTAAGGTCAAATTGATTCAATTCCTTTGTTCTTATCAATGAATTTATGAATCGCAAAATACTAAAGTGTTTTCGCCTTCAATCCCAAGCACCTTTATCTAATGACGTTTATTTATGGCAATTCTGTTGGGGCTTGCAAAATCATAAAACATTTCAAAGCGGTTTTTAATCTAGTAACATAAACTTGGGGAATATGATAATTTGATTACGTAAAACAATTTGGTTAGGCCCAGTCAAACAACGGTTGGTGTGTCGTCCAAAAAAAAAACTAAACTTGATTAACAAATTAAAAAATAAACAAATTAAAACCCATATTTATGTAAACTTTAATTTTTTATAAATTGATCTTGCATTGATTTGAAATATTTATTCATTTTTCACCAGATAAAAATACATATCGACGGTCCGGAGTAACAGCGACGCAAATGCAAAAATGATCATTTCACAGGAGAAAAAGAAATCGAATACGAAAAATATAGTAACATTCTAAACGATAGCATGGAGGATAGATAATTATCAGTCGACTCTCAAAACTGATATTTTGACCGTGGGGAAACTATATCCTGTAGCAATCCTGAATTAAGCTATAGTTACGTCCTTGTTCCCATGGTGGTGGACATGCTTCTGATTGTATCTATGTACTTAGTTGCATTTGCCAATTTTATACATTTGCGTCGTTGTTCCTCCGGACCGTCGATATATCATTTATAAAAAAAGAATCACTTTTAACAAGACAAAGAAAAGTAATCAAATCACTCACTGGATGGCTTTGCTGCTCGTAATCTTTTATGTCTAATATAAAATATAACAACGAAAAATGTGACAAGTGAAATAATAACATATCCGACAACGTCCATATTGAAATTTTATCAAAACTCAACTCAAAACACGTCTTAATTCTTCTAAAATAACTCTATTACTGAACAAATTAGGATATTTAATCGAAGGGTCACGATAAGCCAACTGAAGATAGCGATAACAATTGATAGATTCTATTTGTAATCTCTTTTCTTCCATATGTAATACTGCTTTGATAGGTTCCATGAAAATTGTAATTAATTACTGTCGGATTTCATAATTATCATGTGTATCTTGGATATGATTCACAAACTTATTTTTGAAAATGTGTAAGCTCCAATTGCTTCCATGGGAAATTTCTCTGTACTTGATTTATGAGTTGCAAAAACAATACAAACGAGTTTTGCACTTACACCAAAGACCCAAACACTTTTATCTAATGTCGTCAAGTTCAAAGCTGTGACGAATATATTTGGATTATTATTATTATAATTACATTCCATAGCAGTTTAAATTCCTGCAAAGAAATGTATTAAAACCAACGCTACTGAACAGCTCAGGAGGTCAGGAATAATTTCTTACAGAAACCTCAGTCAATGATGTTTGACAACTGACAACAAGCTTTGTTTTTTTTTGTATTTTGACAGTTCAGATAATGACGTAATAATAAAAACATAACACAACTTTTTCTGTTAAGTGCGGCTTCCTTAAAAACTTCTATGAATTGGATTTTCAAATAAATAATTATTAAAACTTTTAGCAATAGATCAGGAACACTAATATTAAAAAGCACTCACTGGCTTGAACTACTGCTGCTGCTGCTTGTGATCTCCTATATCTCATATAGAAAAGTATAGTGAAGAAAATAGCAAGGGCTATGATGACATATCCGACAGTATCCATATTGTAACTAAGTATACTTTCGATTCTCACTCAAAACACGTCTCTTTTCTTCTGTAATAACTTTATTACTGATAATTTGAGCTATTTAGGCGGAAGACTAATGATAAAGCAGCCGTCGATATTGATAAGAGAGTTGTAAAATTCTGTTGATTTCATCAGCATTAAAACATTTTATTAAAAAAAATTAGAGAAATATACAATTATTAAGATTTGTAAAGTGTCCTCTTAAATATAATTTTGCATTATCTAAATTTATAATTATTTTCACGAATTTGAAAATATTTCAAATAATAAACAAAGATTCAATGTCTATTTTCTTTGTACTTATCAATTGAGATAATGAATTGCAAAATAATACGAACGTGTTTTGCACTCACCTACACTAATTAAAACCCAAAAACACCTTTATCTACTGACGTCCATGTTCATAACTATGACGAATCTCTTTGGGTTTGGAAAACCTCGATACATTCCAATGCGGTTTTAATTCCAGTACCAAAACCATGATTCACAAGTTTAAAAATAGATTTCATAAATAATGGAAATTGTTCATTTTTAAAATATGAATTGTAAAATTTGTCACTTTTAAAACTAGATTTAAAAAAACACATTTATTATTAATAACTTACTGGAATGAAGCATTGCTTTTAATCTCCTTTGTCTTATACAAAAAATTGCACCATAAATACACCATGGTATAAAGAACAAACTGAAAGCTATAAACACATATCCAATAACTTCCATATTGAAACTACTAAAATTATTAAATTTATTCAAATAAAAACACGTCTTTTTTTACCTAATATAACTCGATAACTGAAATAAACTTGGACTAATTAACTGAAGTATTAACGATAAGACAGCTGTCGATTACGATAATTATTGGAAGATTCGTTTTTTATTCATCATTTGATTATTTTCATCCATTTTACATGAATAAGAATTAAATAATATTGCTTTTCATAATAAGTAATGCTTATTTATACATAATTAAAATTATGTGTTTAATAACGGGGTAGAATAATAGTTATTTATACAAGGTCGATAAGATAGGGCATTATTAAACACAATGGTTGATTTAAGTCACGAGCGTAGCGAGTGCCTTAAAGAAGGCTCGAGTGCTTAATAATGCTTATCGACCGTGTTTTATACAAAATTTTATGCATTTTTAAAATAAATTTACACAAAAATAAAAAAAATATTTGTTTAATTAAAAAGTTCGTTAAGCGGAATAAAAAATTTCAAATATTTTGCATCTCTCTCCTACTCATAGCCGCGAGGCGTAGTTAAAAAATTTCCAATAGGTGGTTTAATATATATATATATATATATTTTCAGGAGAGGTGTAATGTTAATAATTTGGACAGTTGAAATTAAATCAGTATGTTTAAGAAAAAGAGTACTAAATTATGATATAAAACAAACATCTATTAAAGTATATGTGAAGCGAAAAGAACTATCGATTTTAATTTTTCGATATATTACAGAAATAGAGAGTAACAATACACTTTATCACTGATATCCTTGTGATAGAACTCATCATTTAAAACACATTTGAAACCACAACCAACATTTAAAAAAACCTTACATTTGGTCATTTAATATTTAATTTAAAATACATTTTCCTTCCGTGCTACGAACTAAATTATAATTTTTGGTAATCGATCATTAGTACAAAGTACTTTTGTGTATTTATACGATTTGAGATTGTCTACGGGTATTGAATAATGTATAACTAAACAGTATTTAATTATGAAGGACAGAGGAAGGCTACTAAAATGTAAAGGGTTTTCGATAGAATTAAATAACGTTATTTTTTAGTAAAATAACTAATAATTTTAACATTCAAAACCTTTACCATGATTGCAAATTTCACTTCCTTTTTGATTTTATAAATATTAATATTAAGTTACATTAATGATCTTACAATTGTTATACGATTTAATTTCTATTTTTAAACATTTCAATAATTCTTTAACAAAAATAATTCAAAATGGAAAAGTAATCTCTTTCTAAACAGTTCCAAAATAAGTACAACTTTAAAATATTTAGTATAAAACCTTCCCTTTTGACACTAATTCAAGAAATGGATCATCACTCACTGGAATAAACAGTTCCTTGCATCCGTCTTCTCCTAAAACACATAAAGACACATGCAATACACAATGGCAAGAGTGTTAAAGTAAGTCCTAGAACTAACATTGTAATAAAGAAGCCTTCCATATTGAAACTATTAAAACTAACTTAAAAATTCGTTTTCTAACAAAAACCACGTCTTTTTCAATGTAAACTAACTGCTTTACTGACAAACATCGACCTTTTTATCGATCACGATAACGATAAGGCCGCCGTCGATAGCGATAACACTTACAAGGGGGTGCCGTTTCCACTCTATTGTGTTCCTCAACAGTAGAAGATGGATTTGTTTGGCCTAAGCTCGACTCAGCTTGATTTCTTCTATCGTTTCGACACTTTTTACACCTTTCCACTGCCAAATAAATAATGTACGCGTAACAAGGACCAAAGACCAAGAAATAGAGAACCCACATGAGAATGGTCTCCATTTCAAATCACAACTAATCTTTATCATTTTTTCCGGGCCACAAAAAATCGACTTGGCCGATATCTGAACATCAGCAATTTTTGGCCGGACTAATTTACACTAATCCCGGTCTGCAATCACTAATTGCTGATAATGGGGACAGAAATAGACAAATTGGAACTTACTTGAAAATATTGCGCCCTCCCGCTTTCTCTTGCATAAGAATCCACAGCACATACAAAGGCAGAAGCTGATGAAAATTACGATTATCGGTATAAAAATCTCCATTCTGAAAAAAAGAGTGAAATTAATTATTTTGAAATATTTGATAAGAGAGGATGGAAGTGAGTCAGTCACAGTTATGAATTTTTTAGACATATGACCAGCTAAACGCCAATAAAACTAATAAGAAGTGATGAGATCTTTAAATGTTTGAAGAGATCTTGAATACTATTAATCATCATTATAGGATTCTAACCAAAATGATTCATAAATAAAAACCCAGATTAGATTAAAAATATAATTTTGTTAGCATATTGGAAAATAAAATAATTTCATTTTCTATCTAGTAAATAATGTTTCACGCATTTTCTTTGCATTGTTATCAAACAATTTTATAGCTATACACCCTTGCTTAAGGTTAAAACCGCACTCGCTAATTCTTGAAGTTCTTGGAACAAGAAGTCGTAAGAACAAATTTACACCAGGTAAGATACGAGTACGTTTGTTTTAATGTTATTTGTTACGTTATGTTGGATTGAGTATTGAGGCACACTCGGGGGCTATAGCTCACAAACATACAAGGAGTTCCTCTATAAACGATTATTGGTCTTACGACGTAAGTACCTGATTATTCGACTTAATTTACTATTTTTCAACCTTTTTAATGTTATTTGCAAATACATATTTAAGTAACACCCATAAAATTCACATTTGGTATTTTACTATTACTATTTACAATTTATATAATTTAGATAAAATAATGATAACCACGAGTATCTAAGCTATGTTTTTTCTGCAATCTAATAATTATATCTACCATATCCCAACGCTAACTTAACAATAAGGTTATCCAGATCTGTGGTGGTAGTAGTAGTGAAAACGTCATCGACTCCGCTGTATGCAAGGAAATTAATGATAATTTTAAGACAAAAGACTTTTAAAGTAGTTATATACCATCAATACAACCCAAGACTGGCTCTAATATGATAGATCCGTTATTCTGAGCCGAAATGGGCAAAATATCCCAAAAATACTCTCATCATATTTGGTCAAAAAAAGTATTGAAATTTTAAAGAAATAGTGTTAAATTCGGTACAATATAGTATCTAGATAACAATAGTCTAGTCCTCATTTCGAGTTCATACAAAATCAAAACAATGAATTACAGCGGAGTCGATGACGTCACACATTCAACTGCCAATATCTGGACAACTTAGTTAAGGTTTAGCGGCTTTGATCTATCCCACAAATAACAAGATATTTCAGACAGATTTTGAAATACAATCAATTTTTAATTTATTTTTGTTAAAATATCAAAAAACGGCATCCTTGAAAATATTAGTTTGCCAGTTGGATAAAACCCCTTGAAGTTCGAAAACGCGTGAAAAATCAGGATAAAACTATTTCCAGCGTATCAAACGCTAGGACAAAAGGTCCATAACAGAACAATTTTATAATTTATCAAAGAGAAATATAAATTCAGTCGACTCTCCATAATTCAAACCTCTTCCGAGGTCCCTACAAAATCTCTTGATATTTTGAACTAAATCCATATAATTTTGAGCTCTGCTATTTACCAAATCCACGGGATAATTCTAAGTTGCAAATTTGTTGTTTCACCATTTCAGCTGCCATTTCTCTTAGAAAAGTCACTGAACAGTGTGAGCAGCAGCAATGGAACCACTTGATAACTCAAACTCTTCATAAATCGAAATATTTTTAGGGTCCCTTGGAGGTTCGAATTATCGAAACTCGACTGTAGTTTTAAATATACAAAATAATGGTACAGTTAGAGGAAGATTATAAACATTTTTTTTAAAATCATATTAGAATCCGATTAATATGACTCTGCTTATGAAGACGAATTACAAAGTGAATTTTGGTTTAAATTAAAAAGTTAATACAAAACAGGCAGATATAATATAAATGACCATCCAGTTAGTATGATTTTTATATACAAATATCGCAGATAGTGGTCAATAATGCCGCCCCTAAAATTGTGCAGTCCGGTATGTAAATATAACCGGATTTTGCTGTATTTAATAAAATTGATTATTTAAAAATCTCATTCTAAGACAACTCGTAATATATTTCCGGAAGAAAATCCAGTTTATCGAAAGCATGTTTTAAAAATACATTACTATTTGAGAATATTAAACTTTTAAAATTACTCGTAGTAGTATTTTGTATTTTTATCGGTTTGTTTTTATTTTTTTGAGGTTATAGTAGGAAACATTGAACTAAATACCTTTATCGTGTTTAATATATTATATTATTAATACCAAAGTAATAAAAATAAGTTAAAATATTATTTTCTGTTAATGGGCATTTTTATTTATTGTAAAAGTTTGTTTTTAAATAAATTAGTCGACCATTTTTATTTAATTTTGAAATATTTCACTAACACTTCAAAGAATTTGTAGTTATTGATAAAAATGTAAATAATAGATTGAATTGGCTAAATGAACTGAACATTTGTAATAACTCACAAATAACAGAATGTTTGTGTTAAATTTTGTGAATGAATTGAAAATATTGTTTGCAATTAATATCAAACATTTGTGTTATTATTAAGCAAATTTTAAATTTAAGTGAATAACTTAACAAACGATAATGTTATAAACAGATGTTTATAACATTTTTAATGTATTTTTGTTCAAATATTTGTTTATAACTTTTGTAAAGAATACTATATAATTCATAATAATTTAATTGTTAAGAATTTTGAATAAACTTATAGAAAACCCATGTAAGTTTCATTTTCTTCAGAAAGAAAATAAATCTTTCATTTGTCTGATACATTTATCACATTTATAGATAGCTTATCTGTTTAAAACTGGGCTAAAAATTACATAATGATAAGAAAGAAAATGTGAAAATGAACAAAACAGAAAAAAAAACAAAATTTCAAGGCTTTAACGATGAAGTTTTAGCACTAATAATCAATTACGAAGATTCGATTTTTAATGAATACAAATACAAAACTAATTGAATTATTTCGTGACATTTGGTAATTCTATTAACAAATAAAAAATAACTTCAATTATATCCACACAAATTCCGGGACACAAGAAAGAACACAGAAACTGCGAGAATCGGCAATCAATAATGACGTCACAGTTTGTTTTGGGAATACCGCACTTATATTTTTCGTCACAAAACCACGTAATTCGCAATATTTTAATTATTTTTCATCACAATTATTATCACGTTCTGGTCACAATTCAAACACAGCAGGCACTTCAATTCAAAATCAATTCGAGGAAGCCTTTGGAAAACAATAAATTTACTTGAACCAATCGTCGTCGTCGAAATCCATTTCAGGAATTTTCACATCGAAGTCGTCGTCGTCGTCAAAGAAGCCCATTTTTCACCACCCCGAGATTCAAACTCCGATTAAACGTAGTAGCACTTGAGAAGACTTCAAACAAATGAATGAAAATGGATGGAGTAGTGAGTCAAGACTTTAAACTATAGAGCTTTGGGTTTTCCTTCAAACACGCACACACTTAAACTGGCGAAAATTGTTCGTGCGCGAAACTCACCTGTTGTTCCTTTACGATCCTGTCCTTCTAAACACGCTAATTCGGTGCGAATAGACTAAGCACTAATCTGTCAAGAGCCCGGTATCGATTTATTTGATAAAAAAAGCAACTGATTAGGAAATAATCATGTTTTGATCCAAGGCAAAAGGTGCGGAACGTAATAAGTCACACAGATTTATTTTTACAGTCAGAGTGACGTCACTTGGACAGCTGTCAAACTTTGTTTTGAAATATTTTTCTTAAAATTTTGTAATAATACTAAATGAATTTGTATTGAAAGTTGTTGAACAAGGATAACATTTGATCGGAGACCGTTTACTTTGGTAGTAAATGGTAAATAAAAATTTTTTGTACGAAAAATGACGGCCCAAACCAACAACAATAGGAGAATTGGGGCATACCTTATTGGTAAGAGACAGTGTTTGAAATCTGACAAACATTTTAATAATAATATCAGAGTTGTCATTTCTCAGTCGCTAATTTGACGAAATTTCCCGTGTTAGCAAAGAAATAACATACCTTTTCTGCTGAAACCACTCCTCAAATTATTTTAAAGATAATAATAATATCGATTTTTACAAAAAAAAAATAAGGAAAGGAAACATTTTCAAAAATACCAAAATAAGGCGGGTTTAATACAAGTGGAAAGAGAGAGAAAGGTCAATGTAATAAATGAAAGGTCCGAGTTTTTGAAATAATATGTGTGACACATTCAACTTGTCCGTTCAAGCGGTTTTCTAAATTATTTTTGTCCCACACGAAATTATATTTAATTTTATTAATATTTTCAATTGAAACACACGGCATTTTAATCTATTTATTTCTGTATAAAAAGTTAGTGGTATGCTGAAATCTGTAATAGTGTGTTCTCCATTTGAAGAACTCTTTTAGGGATAAAATTACACAATTGGGACCTTCCTTAGGGATGTATAATATGCTTAAATATGGAAATTTTAGATTCTTAGAATATCTTATTTTTGATAAGTTTATTAGTGTATTTTATATTTTTATCGGCTCCTGTTGTAAAACCACAATGGTGGAGCGTCTCTACACTAAAAACATAAGGAGCATTGCGGAAGCGTCCTGGTTTAACAGAAAAAGTACTATATTGAGAGACCTGCAAATGTCCACCATCAAGGAAATTGTCACGACTCGCTAGACCCGCTACAGACACGGTTGTCCAACTATTGGCTTCCACTACCAGAACCAGACTCTTCAGGAAACAAGAAGACTGAAAAAATGATAAACAAAGTCTATTGTACCCCCTTTATCCTAAACCCATTATACTTCCCTCCTATCCCTTGCTGTGTTTACATGTTTTGTAAATGAGATGCATATAGAGTAAAATGCTTCAGAAACGCAAAATACTATAGGTAATAGAATAATTGGTATGATAAAATTATTATCAACAGAAATACAGTGTGAATTGAGGTTATAGCCACATTCATTTATCCTTGATATCTCTTGAACCAAAAGAAGCTGGATCTTCAAATTTACACACATTATATCTCTTTACAAATAACAACTTTAGGTCAAACCAGATTTGCAAATATTTGAATCAATTTTGAGAAATTGCGAAAAAACGAAAAATCGCAAATGCCGAATGGGTCAGCGTTATAGCCCCACCCCCATTTTCTCCGCAATGGGGCATTATTTAAACAATCTATTGATGGGGGTAGTTAGACAATCCGTAATATATCCAGAATTGTGAAAATTTGAATCGCGATATCATAGCAGGCCGGCAGTAGCTCACATTTAAAGTCTAAAAATCCATATTCCGAAAATTGAAAAAAATTGTATAAAAAATTTTAGAATTCAAATAAAGTAAGGATGACTAACGAAAACTGTGCTCATTTTGCATTGTGGATGATAATATGGGCACAATAGGACAGCTAATAAAGTCACAGTTACGGGTATTATTTTCTGACAAAGCGGGTTTTTGGGCTATTACGGAACGTAGCTTACAAACGGTTCGACATATCTTAGCCAAACCTTATTAAAATAAAAAAAAATTAAATTCCCTACAAACAGTCCATTCATAGTTTTGAAATTGGACTGGGATCTGAATATTTGTTTTTATCTATAATAATATTTTTTTTTTTCAGTGAAAAAACTAAAATTCTATGAAAAACAAAACTTTATAATTTTTACTTAATTTAAAAAATTAAAAGAAGAAACAGTGCAACGTAAACAACTACAACTATCCATTTATGAAAGCATTTCTGATTCTGTTCTTTACCATTTTTGCGTACATCTGGTTTTGTTAGAATCCTTTTGAAGATTTCATGTTTCTCTGGTTTGTATTGAGTACAGGGGGAGAGAGAAGGGATGAGACTGGAAATGTTTGAAACGGAAGCCAAACAATTTCCCATTTGATGCATTTTCTTTGGCAAATATGGGAATAACAAATATGGGAGAACGTGAAAAGGCAGTGCGGTTAAAGCCTTTCCCATCAAAGCATTGACATTTTTAACAAGAAAAGGATTCAATCTGATGTAAAACAAAATACTATTTATTTTAAAAAATAAATTGGAAAGCGATCTTTTCTTGATGGGAAAAGGGAAAAAATAATAGGAGAATCATAGTAGTCTGGGTTTTGTCGAAAGAGAACAATGAATCGACAAAACCGCCGCCGCCGCCTACCATAACTTTTAATTAAAATACCAGCAAAAAGAATAAATCCCTAATCACCTGCAAAAAGCCTTTTCAAATACCTTACCATTGTTTGTCTCTATTTGAACACCAGCCCGGCTCAGTTTTGCCGCAATTAATTCTCAGAAACCCCTTTCCGATTCGTTCTGATTTGATTTATTTATTGATATAATCATTAATTATACAAACATTTGAACAAGAGCTGTTCCGATTTCGAAACATATTTAGTGGGATTATTTACAGATTATTCATTATTTAATATTATAATACACATTATTTATGCCTTAATTACTAATATTACTTACAAAACAGTTAGTAGTCGACTCTATGCTCAATAGATAACATATAAATTGATGTAAGGCCACCCTTTGTGCAATGAATTAATTACAATTCTGTGGGTTTAATTAAACATTTAAAAATATTATTTGACTTTAAATATTTTACTAATACATTGAAATAAATATAATTTTAAGAATTACATTTAACCTAAACAATAAATTTGTTTCTCATTCAAAAATACAATTCGTTGTTGTCTTTTAATTACGAATTGTCCTAAAAATGAATCAAAGCAGCGATCGCCATTTGTGGATCGCCATGTACACGGGAAGGGAATTTCTTTTGAAATTTTAGTTTTATTTTTATACGGAACAAATTCTACTACACAAATCAATAGTTTTTAATCAATCTCTTGAAATTATATAAATTTATTGAAGGTACACTAGAAAATTAGATAACTGCCATTATTTTATTGAGAACAGATTTTCCAGAACCTAAGGTGCACATTTTTTTTAAAAACAGAATTTTAATTGTAAATTCAAATAACTTCAAATAACAATTTTTATGTGGACTTAATTAGTTTTGAAAACTGTTTCCAGTTGGCGATCGTACCTATTTTCGATCAATAGCCAAAAACACATTTAAAACAAACAAGATGAAGGAGATAAGATGGTGTTTTCGCTTTTTAAATAAAAAAAATCCTTTTCAATTCCCGTAAGGCACATGGGTAGTCTCAACCTCAACCAACCGGGTTTCAGTCTATTTTTAGCCAATTCACTGCATCTAGACCAGTTGAAAAAGGATCCACTCAATCCTACCCTCCCAAGGCTCGAGCCCATGGCCTCCGAGGAAGCTTTACACTTAGGTCATAAGGCGGTTTTTTTTATATGGTGATATATTATATATGACTATAATTTGTATGAAGTTTATACAAGACGGAAGACAGGATGGTGAATCCGATTATATCTACAGATACCAATTTTTATAACTCTTAATATCATTTAAATAATCAAGGTTATATAATACATTACCTATTGATTATTTGTTAGGTAAGAATGTAAGGGTTCATAGAATAAAAATTACTTCTGAATTTGATAAAATTTACCCTTATTATGTTTAAAAGATGTTACTGACTTTAAATTTTTAAATTCAATATGTAAGATACTGGGCTTATTCAGTGAATCTAAAACTTGATATCTCATTTGAATAAAAATGTCTCTTTCAATGCTAAATACATTTACACATTGTAATCTTATTTTTAAAAATTCTATTTAGACAAGATCCTTCAGATGAATCAAATAATGATTTTGAATTTTGTTATAGACCTTGTCTTAATTTGATTGTTCCTCCCTTTTGTTTGTAAACACCGATTTTTATTATAATTTGGGCAAATTATGGCCTACTGGAAAAATCAAAATATGTTTTTGAAAAAAGGCTAGAGTATATGGACCAGTACAAGATGATGTAATGTGGCGTAGGAGATATAATGAGTTGTATAACCTAAACGAATATCCGTATGTCGTAACTAATCGGTGAGAAGTATGGAGAAGGCAAAGGCTCGATAAGGGATGTAACGCCAAAGATTAAGAAGAAATTGCAACAGAATAACAGTTTTTGCAATGCGTTTTATGCAGGTCATTCGAGCAAATAAAATTTTTTGCGCTTTCTTGTTGAAAAGTTATCTTTTGGACATTGATTTGAGTTTCGTAAGGAGTCACTTTTTCGAACTAGTAAAAATTTTGAATTTTTATTTCACTAGGGCGAAAAATGTCTTAAATCTGAAAATCTTATAATAAATTTGTTTAAAAGTCAAAATTTCGGGGTCATTTTGAAAAAAAAACTGTTAAATCTTTAATCCAGGCCCAAACAAATAATCGTACAAATTTGTTTAGGTTAATTCTATTAGAACTTTTTAGAAAAGTGCAAACAAATATGTCATACTTGGGTGTAAAATCCGTTTTTTTAACTTGTAAACGATAAAAACTTCGGTACGGGTCGTATTTCACATTCGTTTCCTCGTTAAAAAACGGCTCTTTTATACACTTGTTGCACAAATAACTATTTAGTGATTTACTAGAAAATTAGTGATTTCATCAGTACCGCCTACAATTTTTTTATGTCATCCGGTCCTCGTCTTAAAAAGTTTGCCTTAGTCAAAAATAAATATTATTTCAAAATTCTTTAAAGAGTTTTAAATGCATTTTCATTAAGTAATAATAGTGGTAAACCGCGGCGAAAGACAGCGTAAAGAAATAATAATATTAAAATTATATTTGTACACGACACCAATACTATGTAAATAAGTGGATTTAAATTTAAATTTTGGTAAAACTAAAATTTTAAGGAGGTTTACTATAAAATCTGATAACTGCCATTATTTTATTCATGACACATTATCCAGACCCTGTTTAAAACGTGTTTTAAAGAAAATATATCCATTTTAAATTTAATTCACTTAGTTCAAAAATGTTCTACTAGGTGGCGAACGTGTCAATTTGTTAATTTCCAGACACAATACATTTAATGGTGACTCAGTTTGAAACTGAGTTCAAAGCAAATCAAACTGTCCTTTTGTATGAATGTAGCTTGCTTCTCGGTGGCGCGCGTTTAATATTAATTTCATAAACAACGTCAATTTGTTTTGAAAATACGATTTTTCTATGAAAAGCTATGGAAGACTAATAAAAAACTACATTTGAAATGAAAAATAAGTTAAAATCCAATATGGAAAGCATCCCAATAGATTTGTTTGAGTTTAATGCTTGAGTCAATAGGATAAAACCCCTTTTTACTGCTCATCAAACTATGTTCAACATACATAACCGGTAATTAAATTGCTCTTAAAATATTTGTCTGGAATGCATTCTTTTATAGATTTGTGAAGTATAATAAAATTTAAATGGAAACCATATTAATTTGGCTTTAACCCCAATCTGAAATTTTTATTATTCAACTGAATGTTCGTTTTATTCCTTTTTAAGTAGTTATGTTCTAATGGATGTTGAAATAGCATCAAAAACGTTGTCATAAATTCTTGCACTTCCGGTATTTTAAACTGAAGCGAAATTCGCAGAATTTTTATTAAATTATTTTAATTATATAACAATTCCATGGGATTCTCTTTAATGTGAATGAAATACAAATTATTACCGAGAGTTCTTGGAAATTTGGGTAAATTTAAATTAATGAAAATCCTTCTAATGAAAACAATGATTAAATGGCAAAACTTCAATGAATAATTTCAACAAATATTTAAATTAATTATTCCCCCGAAACGCAGGGTTTGAATATTAATTACCGGCAAATAATTAAAATTTCTGAATTGCAGACAGGATATCATTCTATTTCAAAAAATATTATATAACATTCTAAACATTCAATTAAAAGATAATAAAGCTTAAATTTTATATTGGAATCAATTTTACAATTCGTTTGAAGGATGCAATTTTAATTGAGACGACAAAATTCATGAGCTTTTAATATATTGTGCCGAACCATCTCCGATGACAGTATTCGCGGCTTCCATTAAAATCTATCTGCACTTGCCTCTCGTTATGCTGTAAGCGATTTCTGACGATAATGTACCAATTATGAATTTTTACTTTTTTGATCGCGCTGGAGTGCGCATATTAAATTGTATCCAATCAGTCGCTTCATAGCCTCAAATAACTAAACATCAAACTGTCCGGGCGCTTTTAATTTTCAAGAACACACACAAAACTTTTGACTCTATTGATTGAACTCTTTTTCAGAAATAATTTAAGATTTCCGATCGACGTGATCAAGAAAATCGACGATAACAAGGTAACGTATCCGATGAAATTTTTTTTTGTTAGTATATAGTTTCCTGTTCTTTCCAAATATTGAACTATTTTTTAAAAAAATCATTTGAATTTGAGTGAATTTCATGAAATCTATCTAATTTACAATGATACTCGTACAATAATTAAATTATTCATGCAAACACTTTTCAAAAATAGTTCTTTAAACAACCTGTTATCACTTTAATTAAATAATTACCACTCTGCATTAGTATCGCACAAAGGGTAGCCTTAATTTGTGGGGGATTATTGCATCATCGGCCCTGGTCAAAAACGGAATAAATTAGTGTTTATCTTGTGGCTATTTCTCTCTGGTGCTTTAGTATTTCATCCTGCTGACGGAGTATTTATCCGAGTACCCATCGGCCTTGTAATTAATCTCATTGTGCGGAGTGTAGCCAATGTTCTTCTGCCAATGCCTGGTCCAGTACAGGTCTTCATTCTTTAGCTGTTCAACAGTTTTCGCGTCTCTGCACACAATCACGCAATAAATCATGCTCCCGATCAGCGTTAAGAAGCCAAAGATGAGGAAAATGATTCCCAGAATCCAGACAAAGAGCGGTTCCGCGAACTGGATCACAATCACAAAACCCAAGGTGACCAGAATCAGGCCCAAGTTGATGAGCAGCATCAAACAGCAGACACCTTTCACGTTTGGACAGAAGGGATTTGGCGCCGTCATCGCCTCGATCTTCGCTCCAGTCCTTCTACTACTCCTGCCCGACTTGTTTGTGCCCACAGAATAGACGCTCCTGGATTGGGGACGAGGGGCACTATATCTGCTGATCTCGGAAGGCGCTCGGTACGCAGCACTCGTCACATAGATGTCGCTATCCTGGTCGTAGTGTGACGAAGGAGGTGCCCTCGGAGGAATTCGTGAAGGAGGGGAGGTGTTGGGCCGACGAGGGGACCCACTGCCCATGTGACGACCCCTCTCATTGGCAACCTGAAATGAGTGATTGTTTAATATTTAGTTATTTATACAAATAGGTCAATAAGACATTTATTAACACTAGGGCTCTTTAAAGGCATAACCGTTGCTAGTGTTTATAAAGAAGACCCATGTGATTAATAATATTTATCGACCGTGTTTTATAATGGCTATTTATACAACAAGGTCGATTAAATAAGTCATTATTAAACACAAGGGTTGTTTACCTTAAAGAAGGCCAGAATGTTCAATAATGCTTATCGACCGTGTTTTATACAAAACTTTATGCATTTTCAAATAAATAAACACTGGAATTAAACAAGAAAAAACGTTTTCTAAAAATCAAATTCAAAACTTTAATTAATACACCAAATTTAAAATGAAATAATCCGTGATATTGTATTTGGAAAAGAAATCCGATATGTAAGCTCTATTAAAACGTTATATCTCTGTGATTTTTTTAATATTCCGTTTCGTTGTCAAATCGTCCACAAATACAGTTAAACAATACACAACGAAACTGACGTCCATATTAATTTGTTGGACTTCTTTCATGGAGGTCCAGCTTTTATTATATAAAATACACTTGTGCATAAAAAAATTTGTTAAAGCACTTGTGCTATTATTCTAAACAAATTTTACTGTCATAATATCAATTTTATGCAACAAAAATGCATAAATTAAAGAGTTATGGACGTTTTCTCCTAAACCAAACGTTTCTTTAATGTTTTTTTGCACTCCCGTATCGAAACATACACTTTTCGATATCCATTTGAGTTTCGTAATGTTTCACTTTATGGCACTCAGTAAAAATTTGGAATTTTTATTTCACTAGTGAGAAACAAATTTGTCATAAACTATCCAACAAATTGGTTTCAATGCCAAAATTTGGTCGCCATTGTTGCCCTTTAACTACACAAAATATTGGTCTCGGCTATGCCATAAGACCATGATTATGTTGCAAATTAATTAACGTTTCCTGTTTTAATATTAATATGTTAATTTTAATATTTACCTTTTCAACAGCTATCTGCATATAATTTGGCTATTATTTTTCGGTTTTGGCACATTAAGTAAATATTAGAGATAAATCGGCTGTAATGTTAGTATATTATAGTAATAGCCTTATATTGCTTTAAATGGAAATTTATTTTACATAAATNAACAAATGTTCCATGTCACAATAAAATAGGCATTTGCCTTATGACCAAGTAGTTAAGAGGAATTGCAACCGTTAATGGTAATTTCACAAGTTAAGATTTCACTTGAAACATTTGTAAAACATCTCAATGTTTTAATTTCCCTGGTAAATAATGAAATTTAATGTGAAATTGTAAAAATTTCAGTGGTCATGAGAGAGTGCAGAAACACCCGAGNCGAGTGGAGTGCAAAAACGCTATGTCCTGTTAGGATGTAAAGTCCTGTTTTTTAACTCGGAACCGATAAAGGACTCGTCTTCGGCTCAAATGTTTCATATTCGTTTCATTCGTTAATAAACAGTTGACTTCACACCCTTGTAGCACAGATAACTATTATTTCATTATTAGGTAAGATCCTAATACATCCAACACAAGACGGAAGACAAAAAGTCGGGACGGCGAGACATAATTCGATTTATACTTGTACACCAAATTCAATCGGTGTTATTAAATATAGTTTTTTTTAGTAAAAACTCTATTTTAAGCATGATCCATTATAAACATTTAAATCTGTCATTATTTTATTAGTTTACTATATTATCCTGTCTTGGAAAAGTATTCGAGTTTGAAATTCAAATTTCCTTTTGAGACAGCATTTTTAATAAGTAAATGTAGATAAATGAAGCAAGTGAAATTTATTGACTTTTAAACTGACACTTATAAAAACTCACGGAAGTTCTCGAGACGTTCGGTGGTTTTTATGGAACTGACTCTTATACCACGAATTTTTTATGGTTTTTATTTGTAATGTAATTGATATTATATTTAAATTAATTCAACAAATTACACACTTATCTGGCGGTTTTGGATAAAATATTTATTATTAAATACTAACAAATACGTAATTATAATAAATAAATTATAACTTAGCTTCGATAATTGTAACAAATAGAAGAGGAATTCACTCCTGAGCTACAGATTGAGTGTTAAAGAGCCTTTGATTTATACAACTAGGTCAATAAGATAAGGCATTGTGAAACACTAGTAACCGCGAGTTTAATATTGCTTATTAACCGCGTTTAATACAAAATTTTATACTATTTTAAATAAATAAACACAAAAAATAAAAAGGAACATTCGTCTTTTTCAACTAAAATTTAAAAATAAGTTGACGCTCTCAGATTGTTCTTTTTTTCTTCTAATTTCTGGGAAGATGGAGAAAGCTATATCCTGTTTCTCTTACTTGCATATAGGAAATATTTCGTTGCTCTTTCAATTAATATGTTAAATTTAAAGTGAAACAATCCGTGATGCAGTTAAACCAATTCACATTTTAATAAATAAAAAAGCACTTGCACCTATTTCACATGCGTAATTCTGAAAAATGCCAGTTAATCGGTAATTACTAATTACAAGTGGAATAAGTAAGACACAGTCTAATCAAATTAGAGGGAGAACCACCACTTAAATAAAACTGAATTAATTGGAGCGAGATAGAAATATTCCCATCTCACTCTAATAAAATTTATCAAAAATTTGTAGAGTTTGGGTTATGACAACAATATGTAATTTCATTAATATGGTTACTAACTTGTGTGAAAAGTTTGAATTATTACCGCACGCGGTGCTGTAAAGTAAATCGTTACAGAACCAATTCTGGTTGCAAAGAGGATACTTTTTGAAACTGAATTACACAAAGAACTATAAAATGTGTTTAGCAGAACAAATTTTAGTGTCATAATATCAATTTTATGCGACAAAAACCTCTAAATGAAAGGTGTGAATGTTTTTTTTTCTAAATCAAACGTTTTTTTAAAATATTTTTCGGCAACATTATCTTTTCGATCTTTAAGATTAGCATAAAAGTGAATCATTTAAGAACTGTTTAAAATTCCGATATTGAAAAGCAAAATTGTTAGAAGACTCTCCCAACAAAAACAGTTTGGAATTAACAACAACAAATTACTCAGCACTTGTTGCACATTCATTGAAAAAGTCAGACTTAACGTCCTTGTATCACAAATAACTATTTTAAGAAAACTTTGGAATTTCATCCGAATCACTAGCAAAACTTGAAAACTTTATTAAAGAAAAACTGAGGGTGCTTCCTCTCACTCACTGTGTATTCTGAATTGGTTCTTTCGGACATGGCCCGACTGTCCTCGCCGTCTGTGGAGTAATTGTAGTGCGGTTCCAGGTGTGATCTGTTGTGCGTGGCGACGTAATGCCCACCTTTAACACTGAAATTGAGACAGAGAAAAATCGAGTGAAAAATGGAGAAAAAACCAAGTGATCATGAAATTGGCGGATTTTTTGCGTTGGCGTTTGTCAGCTTTTGAGTGGAATTGAGAGTGTTCCAAGCCCAATTAAGTCACTCGAACTGGTTTCGCTAAAAGAGTCTATTTACTGCCTGGTTGTGTTGTTCACTCACCGCTTCACAGATCTCTCGCTAATATCGTTCATTTTTCGCTGGAATTGGAAGAATTTTCGAGCTTAAAAATACTGTGTAGGTTCCGCCTTCCAGTCTTCAGTCGCGCGCTCTGGATCGATGTCACTGTCCTGACTCTCGGCTGGTTGCTACAGATGCCAGCTTCGTCTTCCCATCGTCTCTCAGTGTTGTTCCAGAATCTGAATATGCAAAAGTTAAGACAATGTTTCAGTTAAGTTTTTATTATAAAGGAATTATTTTGATTTGAAGATCTCAGTGCAAGTGATATAGATTTTGAATTTTATTGAAGTTTTGGATTTTTCCCTAAACTTTAAGTTCATTAGTTGGTCCAACAGAAAATAAAAGTATGTGAAGTTACATAAACAGATCGATTTGAACATTTATGTCATTATGTGTTCAGACTTTTTGATTTTGTATTCTATAAAATTTTGGAAAAAAGTTTTTTTTTGGTTTTAATTTCGTTTATTTTAACTACAATTTTTAAAAAGTGAGAAAATCATAATTTATGAAACTGGCTCAAGTACAAAATTTTAGAGTTTTTTTTGCCCAAAAGTGTGACTTGCCATACGAGAACGTAAAATGTTTTTATATAAATTTATTAATTTATTTAATTTATTTATTCTTTAGATTTTAGTAGTAAATGCTCTAACTTTATAAAGTCCTGTATAATTACACACTGTTTAGTTATACATTGTTCAGGGACTATGATTTATAAATCAATTTGAATCTTTCCGTAAATGACAACAAGTACCCTTTTTTGGTTTCCAAAAAAGTTTAATTCGATTGACATCTACTTTCCTTAATTGTGTTAGGATCTTAATTTTGTACTGTGATGTCTTCTTATTCTTAATTTCATAATTTACGAATAAATCACAAATATATAAGCGAATTTCATAAAATGTTGTTTATAACTATTTGAAAAAACACATAATTAAACACTCGTGTCTAAAAGAAAATTAAGTTCATTCTTAATTTCTATCGTTTTCTAGAATTTTATTTGTAAAACTGATTTGAAAAAAAGTTGTAGAAATAATAATCTGTGGAAAAGATAAATTTACAGATTTTTTTTTTATTTTTGTGCAAAATTTATTTTCAAAATTAAATAAGGCTTGCATAAAACACGACCGATAACTGCACAATGATCAGTGTAGGATAAAAAACAATACAACTATTTGCGTTGTCATTTTTAAAAATATTATTCAAACGAAACATATATAATCAACGGATATTTATCTAAAATTTAAGGCATTTGCGTTATGTCAAATAGATTCAAATCTCGTCCAAGAGTGCTATAACACCCTCCAAGACCTGTTGGTACGCAACAAGGTTACTATCTGTTGGGTGATGGAATCAAGTGAGATTAGAAATATTCCGGTCCGGAAGATTGTGACTTTCATTAGGAAAGTCGCACATCCCCTGATCTAACTAACAAATGCACAATAGATCTTACAGGTCGCAGTGCACTATCCAACCTCTATTTATTTTTATTATTAATGCGCCTATTTTATTTATTTGTTTGCGCCATTACTTATTTTACAATTCGCTATGAATATTATTTCGCAATATTGTTGATATACACAAAGGAAACTTTTTCGCGCTAGAAAAATATTCGCCCGGGATTTGATCCCACGACCTGCCTCGAGGAGGCAGTCCATCGTGCTAACCGCTACGATAAAGAGGTAGACAACAAATAACTGATATAAATAATGACTTTCCTAGAAACCTTGTTGAATAAATGATTGCTTTTTTTTTAAATATAAATAATTAAATTTATTGTAAAACGTTAACTATTGATGCCACTAAAAATTAATTTAATTAGTTATTAAATGAAAAATTTAGTTAATAAGCGTTATACGTAAATAATATATGTTTTAGTTATTTTGTTATCATTTTCAATTTATTTAAATTAGAAAACTGGAGGAAAATTAGAAAGTAAAGCTTGACTTCATCATTTTTCATTTAATTTATTCATGGTATGTTAACAGACAAGAATAATCATTAGTGTCAAGCTACCGGCTTTGAGACGTTTAGAGAAAGTGGCTAATATTATCATTTTTCAAATAAAATTAAAGCTTTTCAGTTTTATGAACTGAATTTCTTTAATATGGTTATAAAATCCCTCGGTTTTATTGTAAAGCCATAGAAAAACCCATGATTTATGAATTAAAATGAAATTTAAATAGAACAATTTAATTTCTTCTGAAATCATAACAAAAAACTGCATCGAAAACAGAATAATTGTACTTGAATTATTCAAATACTTTTATCAAAAACAAAATTGCGGGTTCGGTTCTCGTGAATGAATATTTTAAAACTTTTGAGTTTATAAAAAGGAAAACACTCAATATTATTCAATTGCAAAGTTTTTTGTTTAAAAAAATGAATGAATAAATGGAATAATTTTTATGTTTTTTACTGTTGATTTATTTCCATGAATGGTGCTGGAAATGGAAAGTGTGTAGAAGAAAAAATATGACATCACTATACGAATACAGTAAAAAAGCGAATAAAGCCACTTCTCTGAGAGAATTCGATCGATGACTTTAAAGTTTAAAGTTCCCAATGGACTAGAGACAAGGCTGCTTTCGATTTTCGGAATTTTGAGCAGAACGCGTAGGTGTTTCGTTTGGCTGAACCATTTGCATCGAATTAACACAGAAACCGAAGAGAGACAACACCTAACTCGCTTTAATCAAATATTTTTGTATGCTTAAGCTTTCAAGTTTCGAGCTTTTGAACGTTGTTTCCAAAATAATATTTATGTTTCAGGACTACGACAACAAAAATATTGTTGCTTCCTAATGATTTTCTTTTGAAGTTATGGAAGTGTTTAAAATTTATAATTATTGATTAAGAAGAGTAAATAAATAAATTAAGGGAGTAAACTCCCTCACAATTTATTTTCATCATTCAAATAGTTCGAAATTAGTTGGAAATTTAAGCATACTGTATATATTATTGTGCAGTGAGTGGTACTCAATGGTGGGTCAAACTGTCCGTCAATTCTACCCCGTTATCTATATAGCTAGCAGCAATTTATTTAGGTACAGTAATTGTTCAAGACAAGGAGAGTCAGGGCGATGTTCAAGAAAAGAGAGATGACTATCCATCTTACACCTGGTGATACTTTCGCATGCATCTGGATTATTTATCTTTCTTATATATTTTACATGTCAATAAAGGCAATAATCCCTAAGTGGGTTCATTACCCACCCCACAAATGACCGATAAGCGAAAAATTTAAAAATAAAAATTTTAAATGGTCAATACATACTAATAAATATAGTTCTGTGTTAAATGATGAAAAAGTAAGTTTTGTCATAAAAATAAAATTTGTTTTATAGCACAAGTAATTTAAAGAATTCTTTAGGCACAGGGTGTTTTAACTTAAAAACAAGATATTGTTCCCTTTGTCTTCCCGTGTAATTAGGATACGATACAAGAACAATGTGAGATCGAGAACTAAATTTTCTATTTGAATTTAAGAAAACGGTTTTTAAAAAAATTTTTGATGTTTTAATTTATTTTAAAATGCATTAAACACACAAGTCAACTTTTTTTTAACGAGTGAAACGAGTGTGAAACATTCGAGCCGAGGGCGAGTATTTCATCGTTTCCGAGTTAAAAATCAGGACTATACACCTGAGCAGGACATAACGTTTTTTGCACTCCACTCATGAAAACTGAAATTTTTACAATTTCATAGTAAATGTCATCATTTAAAAGAAAAATTTAAAAAATGATGTTTCACAAATGTTTCAAGTAAAATCTTAAATTGTGAAGTTACCGCTAACGGTTGAAATTCAAACTAACATAGTTTGTTTCCTCTTAAGCACTTGGTCATAAGGCAAATGCCTATTTTATTGTGACATGGAACATTTGTTTGCTTTAGTTTCTGTAAAATAAATTTCCATTTAAAGCAATATAAGGCTATCACTATAATTTACTTACATTATGTTAAGCAGATTTATCTCTATAATGTGCCAAAATTCAAATAGTCTAATTATATGTAGATATCTGTTTAAACGGTACATATTAAAATTTTAAAACTGGAAACACTAATTAATTCGAAAGATATGCACGGTCCTATGGCATAGCCGAGACCAATATTTTGTGTATTTAAAGGGTAAAAATGGTGACCAAATTTAGACTTTGAATCAAATTTGTTAGAGAGTTTATGACATTTTTTTCACTATTGAAACAAAAATTTAAAAATTTCACTGAGCGCCATAAAGTGAAACATAACGAAACTCAAATGAATATGGAAATGCGTATGTTTCAATACGGGAGTGTAAAAACATTATTTTCGTGATTAAACCCTGACCTGAATTGTAGATTTTATAATTTAAAGTTACTTTTAAAACGTTCCCAAAACTCAACTTACAAAACTGGTTCATATTCCGCAAAAGCTTAAAACCGCAATACATCGCAGTTTGATAATTAGGAAATAAGAACTAAGTAATGAGCTCTTGAAGTGAAAGAAGGCATAAATTAATTAGCCTAATGTTGTTTCGCTATTTTCTCTATCTATAATAAAACAAATTCCTAATTAGTTAAAGTAAAAGCTCGTAACTACAATTCTCTCTTTGAACATTAGTGCAAAAATTTGTGCAGTTATAAATTAATTTAGAGAAATTTATGTTTGATCCATGATTTTTCCAAAAATTCATCATTAATTCTTCGACCCCCAAAAGTATCATTAAATTGCAAGAAATTGATGTGAAATTAAACCGATTAACTAATATAATTTGTTATTGTCATGTTTCGTAGAAAATGAGTAATTAATTGCGCTTTGAAAATGAAATTATAGAATCGCGCGGAGGATGAAAGTTAAGAAAACCGCAAAAAGTTGCAAAGATTTGCGTGGGGCGGACTGTTGGATTGTCTCGAGGAGGGAAGGATTGGCGAGCAAACTGTGCCAAAAAGAAGGCGGAAAAGGAAGGCCATGGCCAAGTGGAGCTATTATGCCAAGAATGATGAAGATTATGTAATTAATTGTTGTTTAATTTCTGCAAAAAGGGCCGGCCTCTGTTTAACCATTTATAATTCCGTGGGCAGTTTGAAAATTCATTGGAGTTTCCATAGAGATATATTAATACCAATTCAGCTATTATAAATTGTTATTTTATCATTAGGAATTATTAATTTAAGATCATTTAGGTTTTAATGAGAATAATATTTAAGAAACAAAATATATAATTGTTTAAGTAATTAATTAGATTTTTTGTAAAAAGACCAAAATAATCATAAAATGCCGCAGTTGCTTAAGTTTATTACTGAAAAATACATCAGATGAGTTTTAACACAACGGCGCCAAAATAAAAATTTAACGAGAATGGAACCAGAAGGTGAGAGAACAAAATATTTTTGTAATTTAAATATAAGAAATTTTTAGATTTTTGTTTTAAATTATTTACAGATGCACACAATTTTGTATAAAACACGGCAGAAAGTAGTTATTTAAGATAAATCATTATTAAACCCAAGGGTCATTTTAAGCCACGCGCGAAGCGAGTGCCTTAAAGAAGGCCCGAGTGTTTAATAATGCTTATCGACCGTGTTTTATACAGCATTGTATGCATTTTTAAGTAAATTAACATAAAAATCTTAAAAATTATTCGAATTTCCGTAAAATGGTGCGGCCTCTATGATAAACCACAAGTAAACGTGGTTCATGAGTTCTCCGATAGAAGACTTATTTTGAAAAAAAACACTAACAAAACACAGTTAAGTTACGCCTTTCATTAAATGAATTTCTTTTACGGAGGTCACACTTTAATAATAAAGAAAAAGCAGACGTGCTTTAAAGAATTCTTAAAAGCACTTGTGCTATAATAACGACTTTGACAGAGCAAAATTGAGTGTCATAATATCAATATTAAGCAACATGCATAAACTAANCATTATTAAACAAACCTTTGTGTTTAATAATGCCTTTTCTTATCGACCTTGGTCTATTTAAAAAAATAAATTTCCTTTTCAATTCTTGTAAGGAACATGGGGAGTCTTAACGAGCTTAGAATTTTCATGACTTTTTGTTTTCATTCGTCAATGGCACCTAGACCAGTTGAAAAAGGACCCAATCAATCCTACCCGCCCAGGGATCGAACCCATGGTATCCCAGGAGGCAGTCGGATGCTATGGGCTATGAGGCGGACGACCTTGTTCTATAAATAACTATTATGGATTTTTGTTATTTAAAATTCATATAATAAGACTAAAGCGATTACCAATAAAGTTTCTCAAAATTCAGTGATCGGTGCAATGAAATTAAAGCCTAACAAAATTGCGACATCTATACGGGTTTGAATTTACTTAAATATAATTATGTACTGTAGTATTCCCACATTACGATTGATATATTTTATAAGGAACAAAGTCAGATATAGTATGTGGAACAGAGCAAAATATAGTATGACAGAAATTCGAAGAATTGTTAAGGTTTGTATAGTATGTTAATTTATTTAAGAATGCATAAAATTTTATATAAAACATGGTAGATAATCATTCTTGAATTCACTGGCCTTCTTTAGAACACTTAATACACTCGCCTTATTAAGAAACTCTGTTTTATTAACTCTGCATTATCTTATCGACCTATTTGTATAACAGTTCTTTATAAGATCTTATAAAATCCAGAAAAATTGTGTAAAAATATATTTTGCTCTGTTCCACACACTATACCTATACTGTGTTGCTTATAAATATTTCATTCGAATTGCAGGATAGAAAAGAACATTCCTTAATTAAAAATAAGTTCAAATAAATTAAATAAACCAAAGTAACGCTTTCGTAATTTTGGTAAACTGTAATTTTATTGCATCACGAAATTTTCAGAAACCTTTTTTGGAAAATTTACAAATTCTAATTTTTGGGTAATAGTTTTTAATGATGTTTATCTTTTAATTTCATAACAAAATGTTGATTCGGAACAGAATTTTTATATATAAAATTCCATATATAAGTTAACTCAAAACTCTTAAATAAAATCATTTACTTCAGATCAACTTTAATCATATTTACTTCGCTTTCTCACAATGTTCTCGTTTCGTTTCCTAGATCTACGAAAAGATGAAAAAATATAACTTGTTGTCTCTTCCATAGGAAATATAACTATGTCTCCAGTTTAAGTAGTTGTTTACACTAACAGTATCATTTCTTTGAAAGAGAAACCCGATATGTTCAAATTAATTAATAGTTATTCATACAGCAAGGTCGATAGGACATTATTAAATAAGGGTTCTTATGAGTCCCAAGCGTAACTAGTGCCTTAAAGATGATAAATTCAATTCTCTATTAATCTTCAAAAGTATATAAATTTCTTAAAAATTGCTTTCATGTTTTGCAGTTTTTGCAATTTGTCAACTATTATGATTAAACAATTTATAGCAAACTTTTCAAATGGCCCTCATTTACCACAAATTCATGTAATCAAGATGTATATTAATTATTTTAATGGGGACCTTTTATGTAGAAGAATCTGGTGTGCTGATTTATTCCACTGGTAATTTTCGGGTGGCGATTCGAAATCCATCAAGACAAGCCACACGAAAGCCATAAAAATTACAATGGAACACCCCCACAAACATGGAGCGCGGACAAAACAAGGCAAAAAAGCAACAATTATAAGCAATTATAATGAATAATAAATCGTTTAACGAATTAAAGACAAATAAGTTAATTATACTAGAAAATATAAATAGCGTTCAATTATTACCTCTTAATTATTATTCCGTTTTGCGTTGTGTGGGGCCTAGTGCTCCTGATAAGCCCTTCTAATCGGATTTAAAGTTCTTCTTAGATGGGCCCCAATTTCCTATACAAATAAACATGAAAATGGCCCGATTAGATTAATTATTTCAATTTGGAGCGCTTTTAATATAGCAATTTCTGGTCACTTAATGAATAAATTATATCAAAGGTTAAGGTCGCTTAATCAGGGGGTAGTTCACTTGTAATCAGTTGTTAACATTAATTTTGATAAATAGGCCAACATTAATTCTGTTTGTTCAACAATGGATTGAAGGAAAATGTAGTTGTTAGTTCCATTATAAACATATGTCTTATTACTCAAAGCAAGAAAGTGAAAATATAAATAAAACGTAAAGGTTAGGACTGAATTATTTTGACATTAAGTGTTTGATTGCTTTTGATTTTTATAGATCTTTGAAAAATCCTTTTATTTTCCAAATTATGTCAAAGTGGAACGATAATTTTTAAATGTTATTTTGTTTAAATTATCTATTAAAAAATCTTAGTAGCCAATGCTTCCTATAGAAAGTAATCCATAATTCAATACTATTCAATTATGCATGATTCAACAACCGCAGATTAGCATAAATCGTGTAAAACACTAAATTATTACTTAGTACCAATATTTAATTACTTAAAGTTATAATTTAAGTTATTAGTAGCCCAGATGGAAAATATATTTTGATATGTTTCTTGCCACTTCGATCAAGTAGGCTATGATTAAAAAATCAAATTATTTTTTCCCTATTAAATGACCAAAATTTTTTTCTTGAATTTGTTTTTAGACCATTATCATCTTATTTTTTACTACATATTTCGCAAAAATAGCTAATTAATATGCGAATTCTATAATATAAAATTTGGTAAAAAATTGGTATCTTTTAGAAAACTCACTTCATTCGTATTCTAAAATTTTACTCGTGTTTATTTATTTTTCTTTATTCATCCCACACGTTTTTTAATAAATAATTTCTTCTTTTCGGTTGAACTGATTTTTTTAAATATAATATTTAATATAATTATTGTAAAAGTAGGTAAAAAATGCTTTGCCTGTCCAAGTGAAAAAAAATTATAATGGAAGGAGACCAGTAAACTAGAATTACCTACAAGTTGCGTTCTAAAATCATCTTTAAAATTTCAATATAAATTTGTTCCGTCATGAAATACACAGATCTATAGTTGGTATATATTTTATACTATTACATTATCGACATATCTATATAAATTTTTAATAAAATATATCAAAATAAAAGAAATTTTAGTATAATTACGCCTGAAAATTATTATTAAGTTCTAAATTTACAGTTCTTTTAATTTTTTTTAAATTGGTAAATATCAAAAAGTATATTTACTTAAAATCAATTAAGGGTTTCTTGCATTTTGATATTCCAATTACTTTTCATATCTTTTTCACTTAATTTTTTTTATCCTACATCTAAAACTATCTGTCAAAAAATCATTAAAACTAATTATGTTCTGTTTAGGGTTCTAAAATTGTAGAGAAATACATTTAATTAGTACAAATTGATCGATTTTTAGTAATGGGTTGAATTTAATTTAATAACTTAATTAAACGAGAATATATTTTGGCTTTTGTTATTATTAAACTAATTTATTTGCTCGTAATTTAATCATATCCCTAAATTATCAAATTGGGAGTTCTATAATCTATTTTCTAATTTAAAATATATTAAAATCATTGGATATCTCCAACAAAATAATATTATACTTTGTGCAATTTCATATCGGAAAGTAGACTTTAACGCTAATTGGTTCTGTAACGGTTTACTTTTCTTCACGGAATGCTTTATAACACGCATTTTAGTCACCAAATTAATGAAAATACATATTGGTGTCAAATCCATTTCGTTGTGAGTATTCTCGTCTCACTCTAATAAACACTCTAAGTCTAATTTGTACACTGTCTTACTTGTTAAACAATTTGAAAAACACCCACTGCAAACCATTTCTATTTTTAATTATTCATTTGCCTATTTTAACTCACTGCGCTCGTCAAAATGCATGGCAAATTCGTGCTGTAATAACCTCTATTTCACAACTTGTATCGAAATATACTATAATAAAACTCTTATAAGACCCGTCCAAACATTTGGCAGCGAAACATGGACGAATATTTGAACCGGTATTCGATAATAGTGAATTGTTTATATTACACAACGAGGAGGTTTATGATTTGTACAAGGATGACAACGTGCTAAGGTTTGTAGAATTAAATAAACAGGGATGGGCAGGATATGTAATCAGAAAAAGCCCAGAAAATGGGCCACATCTGCATACCTCGAAATTACAAAGTTAGCAATTAAAACCAACCGTACATATGAATGACTTACATTAAACCTCTCCCAAACAGTGTCCAGACCTATATTACCCTAGTGTGCGGTGACGAATGGCGGTTCTAATAGACACTTTTATCATATCCCATCATAATACGACTGAAGGTAAAACTAAGCAAATATTATATAGATAACTAAATATTAGTTAAGGCCATTGATTATTATACGAGGAGGGACGTATGGATGTCCACAATATACCGGTTGATAAATTCGTTGATGTAGTTAATATATTTATATATAAATAATCCCCGAGAATAACCAATTATATGAGTACATTATTGAGAAAATCCTTTATATTATACCAAAAATAAATAACATACGTAACATAAGCTCGTGGAAGTAATTCAAATTCGCGAATTATTAGCAGGAAATTTAATGTAAAATTAATTTTTAAAAATACATTCATTTGGTTATTATACCCGATTTCATGCACACGAGCCCAAAGGGAAATTTTTGGATTTGTTCAACCATAAACCACGTGTCTTTCCTTATCAAGATTTTTCTATATTTGTTTTGTCATATTATTCACAAATACTTCAAATCAAATCAGAAACAAATTGTCAATTCTGTCATTTTGATTAATTATATTTTCAACTGTATTCATATCATTTGTTAAACTTTAAATAAACTTATCTGTTTTAGTTTTTAATAAAAGTTTATTTATAGTGACAAATGAACTTATTACTATAATTTAATAAAATATTTTGTAGCATTTGGATTTATTTTTAAATTATTGAAATAAAATTGAAAAAGTACAAACGAATGAATATAATTGTTTTTGAAGCCATAGTATATAATTGAAATTTCTTTTTATAGATTTCAAATTTTTTTAGTTAAGTAAGTAGTTATAATTATTCAAACAACAAACACAACAGAGTAACTCTTGACATGGTTTCAGGTTATTTATTAACTGAGGGAAACAAAAATGCACGTTTTGGAGCAACGACCCAAATTAGAGTCTTATCTCCGGGGAGACACTTAGATCTCAGATATCATTTGAATAAAATGACTCTTTAAGATGACACGATCTGTAGGCTATGCCTAGAAGAAGACTAGTCCACAGACCACGTCTTGTTTCAGCATAGAGCTCTAGTCAAATTTACAAAGTAATAAGTTTTGGTAATAATTTGTGTTTGTCTGCGCGTAATGACAATGTATATTCCAACAATATAAAATAATAACTTTCTAGAAAAAGGTACAAACTAATAAAATTTGAAGATTTTTCAATACAAGTAGAGTTGAATTGATATGTCTATGATAAATGATGATCATTCCATTTTTCTTTCTTTCTACAATTCCGAATAAATGAAGAATAAAATAGCAGTTACGGGGAATGATCCTTCGAACGTTTCATAAATTCTATTGTAAAATGAAAACATTTTAGTAATCAATGCTTCCTCTTTAAAATAATCCTTAATTTAATCCTGTTTAATTATGCATTATTCAGTACCCGCAGCCAATTAAGATTACGTGTAAATATACGTGTACTTATATTCAATAAATTTATTTTGACATTTTTCCTGCCACCACAATAAAGTAGGCCATGATTAATTAATCAAATTAAATTTTTTAATTAAATGACCAATTGTAAAATTATTCTCAAATTAATTGTGGTCTCTAAGTGTGGTTTAAAAATTTGGTGCTGTCATGGGTTTATCAGTGATACAATGTATGGTGCTCAATTTCCGTGATATATCGAAAAATTGTAACCGAAAATTGTATTCGCTTGACAGAAATTTTCTTTAATTGTATGTGTTTAGTCCATTAATTATTACTGGGTTGTCTTCTTATTCTTTATTGCATATTTTGTAATAAAGCGAATTGTATAAAATTGTACAACCAGTTCTTTGTTGAAAAAACAAAAACTACAAACTCTTAATTTTAGAAATTTTCTTCGTGTTGAATTATGGTTAATTTGTCCCACACGTTATTTAAATAACTATTAAGCTACAATTAGTAATTTGTTTGTTGGTAGTTTTTTTTTAGAAATAAAAATGTTATAAATTTACTGAATTGGGTTTAATAAATAAATAAAATAAAATCTTCAATTCCGAAATCATTTTATAACAAAACGCAACAAATAGAGCTATAAAAAGTTTCCGAATAAAATTTGGCACATGTGTTGGAAAGCGGATTCAATTTCGTATCCGTTTTCTGATTTCGCATTATTCCCGCATTTAATATTTCAATCACAGTTTCAGTTTCACCCTTTCCAAACTAAAAAAAACAAAATTAACAAAAAATCTCAAACACAAACATAATGAGTTTCTTAAAGACATGGGTACAAATTAAAAACATTCCATCCCAAAACCATATGAAATTAAGTTGTCAGTCTTCGGAGAATCTTTAATAATTCCAATGCCATGTGGGCTTCCTCCTCAAGAAGAACACTTTCATACATGCCTTATTTGTTCTATTAATACTCTATAATTAAAGAGATCATGTGCCAATAATTGGCGTCATTATATTATCTAACTAGGCATGTATGCTTGTATTTTGTTGCTTTGCGGCGGCTTCCCCCATGTGATTGGCATAAAATTGATTCTGTGGGACGAACGAAGCACACAGGGCATTGTTCAGAAATGTGTTACATTTGAAATTAGCATAGCGAGCTCCTACTCTTCTACGGGCTCGGCGGGAATAAACAATAAAAATGGAGGCAATAACAAATAAAACAAAACAGAAACCGATTTCAGAATGAAAAGTGAGTGTGCGAAAGGGATGCACTATATATATAACATATAGAATACATGTGTGGATTTGTGCTCTGTGTCCCACATTTTATTAGTTTCAATGCCCACTTTTCCATTATGCACAGCAACAGTATTTTTATAAGTAGTATCGTCGTATCTATTACTATTCATCGTACTGTATTTGTAGTATAAAGAGTAAATGGGGTGAATCGATAAATTGAACTTGAAAATAAACAAACAAATACTTAATTTAATTTGAAGTGCCACTAAACAGATTATGTTAAAAAAATTAATTTAAAATTAATGGAATTTTGAAGGAAACATTGTTTCTTATTATAATTAAAATTGAAATAATGGATAGTATTATCCGTCTTTTCCAAGTTTTTAAATCCTTTCATAAAAATTAAAGAAATCATTTGTGTTATACATCAAACCATAAAGAAGAAACAAGCGAATTATATTTATTTTAGTTACACGGCACAAGTACTATTACGCAAGACAATAACAATAATTTTATATTAAAAAGTTGTTAAAACTCAAATTTAAAGAAGCTTCACTAGAAAATCTGATAACATCTAATAGTTTATTGAAGATTCATCTCCAGCATCCTGTTTCAATCATGTTTTAAGGACAAAATTTCAATTTGAAAATCAATTGACATATTAAGGCGTTATTTTGTTGTAAACGTATGTGTATAAATTGTTAATTCTGTGAATGAAGTAAGTTTGTTACTAAGATTGATTATGAATTTGACTTTGAAATTTGTATGAAATTCCCAGTCTCAAACTCATTTAAAAATAAAAGACGAAAAGATGAAATGGAGTTTTGACTGATTTGTATTAAATTTGGACTTGTTTATTCTTAATGGCGATGCTTTATCAACTATTTTACATTAAAAACAAAATCTCAATAGTTATTTATACAACAAGGCGAGTGCCTTAAAGAAGACCCGAGTGTTTAATAATGCTTATCGACCGTGTTTTATATAAAATTAAATTTAAATTTATTGTCTCGCTCACATTGTTTTCATTTCCTTTTTCTAATTCTAAGAGAAAATGTAGAAAGCAATATCTTTCTTCTCTTTCTTTTATATGGGAAATATTATCCGTTTATGCATTGTTTTAAATTTAAAAGAATGAAAAACAGTTGATTAATTTGTTCTAATTTAAATTTGAACCATCTGGTAAAACAGTCGAAAACACACAAATACATCCGCAAATACAGTTAAACCTTACATAACAAAACTGACGTACATATAAATTTGATTGATTTCATTCACGGACGTCACACATTAAAAACAAAGAAAAAGCACACGTGTTTTAAAGAATTCTTTAAAGCACTTTTGATATAATAACGACATTGACAGAACAAATTTGAGTGTCATAATATCAATTTTAAGCTACAAAAATGCATAAAATATATAATATGAAGTTTTAGATCAACTTTAAAGTTTTCCCGATTTACGACATATATTTCGGGAAATCGTACAAAAATTAAACCAATTTACTCGACTCTGTGTTTGCTCCTAAAAATTTTCCAATTTACCAGTTGAGGTGTTTTTCTCAGGACGAACAATTTATTTGTTTCGACGACACAAGAACCGTTGCCAGTCTAGGTCTAACAAAATTGGTTTTACGTCAAATATCCTATCTATTCATTTGCCAATCTTCCACAATTGAAAATTGAAATATCATTATTTTTCTGTCACCGAAATAAAACACACTTAGTTCAAAATAGGGCATCTTTTTCACAACATTCAAATGTATCCATTAATTGAATAGCAGCACTACTAATACTTATTGGTATTATAGAAAAATGCGTTTTATCTCTTTGATTCTGTGGAATGGACAGAGTTCAAGTTTTGAAAAACTGTTTAGTTTCGATCAAATAGTGTTGACGACACTAGATATTCGGCAGTTTAAGCTGAGGATATTATTTTTGAAAATGTATTTTAAAAACTATTAATCCCAAATTGCCATTAGTTTATACTTGTACTGATTTTTTAAAAACAAAAAATCTTGTACTGGACTCGAATGGTTTGGAGTAAACCAATTTGGTGACGAGGCTTAATCAACTACTAAAAATATATTCCATAAAGATTTGGTTTTCAAATCACAAACTTATGTTTAGAATACACTGTTTAAACAGGGTTCGTATTTGAGGAATAATTCTATTTTTCAACCATTTCTTAATTAATTTTTTTCTAAAAATTTCAATAGAAAATACTGATTAATGTGATGTATTTAACTGCAATTTCTATAAATGACTTGGATAGACGGGGGACTTAAAATGACGAAATCGTTATCTTTGTTAAGTGCTTAGAAAACTATTAGGAATTAATTTTAAATCCGCCTTCAGATAAAAAAGACACGAAAAACAAGTATATTTAAATAATTCCGATGTGAACAATCTTAATAATTATATAATTCCCATGGAATTATTTAATTTAAAACCAAATTTTATGCGGATGCAGAAAAAATAACAGTAAAAATGTATTGTTTTAATGAAATATTAAGTTTTTAATAGTTCAATATGTTTGATTTGCAATTATTTCTGGTAATGAAAATAATTATAAAAAAATTCAGTGTAAATGAGAACTATTTAATAGTTAATATTCAATTTTTATAATGAACAACTTTTTGTTTCAAATTCTATTTTTCTTATGGATAATTACAGTAATGTATTCAGCTTAGGTATGTTCTTCGTAATCTGATAAATTAAACCCCACATTTACTCATTTGTGCAATTCCTTATCGGAAAGTAGCCTGTTTTTAACGCAAATTGAATCTGTAACGGTTTACTTTACAGCACGCGTGCTTTATAACACGCATTTTAATCACCAATTTAATGAAATTACATATTTTTGTCAAAACCATTTTGTTCTGAGTATTCCCATCTCACTTTAATAAACACACTGTCTCTTACTTGTACACATAGTGTCTCACTTCTTCCGCAATTTGAAAAAACCGTTGCAAAGGTTTTTATTAGTAATTATCGAATAATTGATATTTTTTTCAGAATTATACAAAATACCGTTCGATACACATGTGAAATTGGTTATTAAAGCACTTGTAACGAAATATACTATTGTATTGTTTTTTCATTTGAGAAATTATCTTCAAGTTTATAATTATTTGATTAAGAATTGACAGAATATCATTTTAACGATTTTTTTCGGTTTTTTAAACAAATTTTGATTGATTGATCTGAGTTTCATAATACGTCACTTTTTCGCATTAGTGAAAACTTGCAATTTTTATTTCACTAGAGAAAAAAAGAAAGTTATAATCTACGAATTAATTTTTTTCAAAGTCAAGATTTCGGCGCTATTTTGAGGAATTTTTTTAACCCTTTCGTAAAACGTTCAAAGAGAAAAGTAAAAGTTTTTAAAATTAGTTTTACATCAATTTTTTAAGAAAGCCATAAAAACTCGTCTACCGGCTCGTATTTCACAACTATTTTCTCATTTTACACCCTTGAAGGACAAAGAACTATTATAGAAAAAAATATATTGTAAAAGGCATCTTTTTTATTAATAAAGGGTTGTTTTAAATTTTTATTTACCAATATTCGATTTTTAGTTATATAAACATTATGTGAGAAGCTTTTGTTTTTTTTTTTTAATTCATGAATAATAAACACAACATAAATTTATGAGTCTTTTCTTAATCGAGGTTCAAAAATTCCATTCACAATTTTCGATTCACCATTTGGTGTATAAATCGAAGAGCGCCAAGAGTTGGAGGCCGATAAAAATGAAATTGCCGCAAGTAGTCGGTGAGATTGGAGAGGAGCCACGCACACTTTGGTGCGCCGAGAAATGCATCTTTTACGACTTGACTCAAAGCTCACTCGGTTCAGTTTTTCTTTTTCTAATTTTTATTTTATTTATACATTTTATTGGTAAATAGAGAAAATTCCCTCGAGTAAATATTTGAATTGTGCGATGAGCTTACGAAACTTGATGAGAAAAATGTGTATAAATATATAATACAAACACACATATGGCCTTTTGTGTAGTTTACCTTGAAGTTTGCATATTTCGGAGATGATGGTTTTTCTGTGCTATTTTACGGCCATATTGTGCGAAAAAGGTTAGAATATTGGGCAAACCGCCTCAATGGATAATTAATAAACGTTCACCGGAGTGGCTTCCATGTGAAATGCCACTCTTTGGGCGGATTTGGCCTTTGAGATGGGAATAGTAAACAAAAAAGAACTCTAATCACCTCTTTTTAATACTTAAGAAGGTTTTTGTTCATTCAAATTGAAGAGAAAAAAAACAAAAATACCTAAACACACACCTGACAATTCCACTGTAGTTACAATTATTCACAAACACAGCAATACAAAAGTATATCACATCAATGCACTAACAAAGCACGATTCAAAGAAAATTGAATCAAAGTCACCCAGTAACAAAATGTGACTTTTTGTAGAACTTTCATCCAAAATATCTCACTTTTTCGTAATTCTTTCACCATATATCGACCATTTGTCGATTATTTACACCATTTTGGGGAAAACTGCTAAGATCACAACCGAAACAAAAGACAACTTTGCGACGATTTTAGTAGGCGACGAACCCGATGACGACTCGAATTAAACACGACCGACGAACGGTGCGCCGCGTTTTCGCTGGAGATCAACTGACTTTTTGTTGTGTTACCTTAGTAGACTCTGCTTCTGCTGCTCGCTGCGGAGAGAAAACAACAATCGACGACTTTTGGTTACGGCATCGTGTAACAATGGCCAACTGTGGTGTGTTCAATTGTGGTGGTGGTGTTTCTTCGAGGTGATGACGCAAAAGGTGTACTGCTGCTTTGGAATTACACTAGGATTGACAGCTTTGTCGGAAATGCCAACCATTTGTAGCTTTAAAGTTGGATTTATAATAATTCGATTCGGTTTTAGGACACCTATAATAATTAATACAATTCTATTGAAAAATGTTTACATTTTCGTAGCCATTACTTCCTCTAGAATGAAATTCATAATTTAATCTTACATTATACATTATTTAACATCCACAGACAATTATAAATTGTTGTCGTAATTAATTGACAACAGAAGACGAAAGTTCTATAGCTTGATTGAACTTTTCCTTAAATATGTGTGATAGATCATGATTTAATACTGGGTTGTCTTAATATTCATTACTTCATATTTCGAACAAAAAATTAATAAAAACATGCGAATTGTATAAAATGTTGTAAAAATCTGGTTGATAAAACACATATTTCAATATTCATTTAGTAAACTCATTTCATTCTCTTTTAAAAACTTTACTAGTGTTTTATGATAATCTATATCCTTCCTACACGTTGCGTTGTTTAAATAACTATTAAAATGACTATTCCGATTTATTATTACTGATTAAACGTATAATCATCGCCTTTTAACAATTAGGTCATCTATAGATTTTATTACCATTATTGCTGTAATGAAGATATGTTATTTTCTATTTGTTATATTGTCATATAGTCCTTATTTATATTTTTTACTTTTTAAATACTGTTCTCAAACTCAAACGCTTAGTAAATGATGATTTTCATCAAATGAATGCCAATCGGTAATCTAGTTAATTTATTAGCAAAATGTACACACATATTCGAGTTATTTAAAATTTCTGGCCCCGAATTTTATATCAGACTCATATTATCATGATCAAAATTGCAAGAAGAATTATATTTGGAGTTAGGAAACGATTAAATACATTTTAATTTATTTATTTTGATTGAGTACTATATAGTTTCCCCAGTTTTAGACAGTTTTTCATAAGACCACTTCAGTGATAAATTTTAAATAAAAGTATAAAATGTTTAAAAATTATTTATACAATTCTGTTGAAAAAAGTTTACTTTTTAGTAGCCAATGCTACTTTTGTAAATTGTTTCATTAACGTACAGTATTGAATACAGTATAATTCAAATCCCTGCAGACAATTACAAATCGTATAACTACACGAAATTAGTACTTTGTACCAAAATTCAACTAATAAAAACTATAATTTTTAATCTACTAAGTAACTTAGAATGAAAATATATTTTGACGTTTGTCAAGCGTCTCAATATGATTAATTAATTAATTTAACTTTTTTCAAATTAAATGACAAATAGAAAATTTTGTCTTAAATGATGGTTCTGGTTTCTAAATGTGGTTTAAATGATGAGTGCTATCACAAGAATATCGTGTCTACTCGAGTTTGATTATGGTTCATTTTCCCCACATTGTTTAAATAACTATTACGTGCAAATGAAATAATTAAATTATAATTATACCCTTAAATTTTATTTAATAGAGTGGCTACTAACCAAAAATCAAGATGAAATTAAATATTGAAATGATCTCTTTACCGTTCGCTAGATATTCCATTATTATTATTTTTATACATATAAGACTAACTACACTAACAGGATCTGTCTAAGTAAAATAAAGCCATTCCAATTAAAATGATTTATCAAAATAATGTGAGTTATGTAAAAGTAAAATGATTAATTAGTAATTACATAGGAAAAACAAAGAAATATTTACATATGGTATAAAAATGAATTTGATTAATTTAAGCTAAAGCTGATAAAATTTTCATTGATTAAGTAGAATATTTTATTTTTAATTAGATCCATAAATTTGAATTTGGATTGGAAATTGTTTTGAAGGTATTTAATACCTCTAAAAAAGATAATTTAATTTCAAAGGGCAACTAAATTCTTTTAATTAAATTACTGAAAAATGTCTTATATCAACTTTTGTATTTTATCATATGATTATACCAGTGGTATATTTAACACCTTAGTGAGCTTAAAATTGATTAGTTATTGGTAGCAATCCTAATCCTCCTATCTTTGTGTTGGTGGCATTGCCCAATACCATTGTTCACGTGGATCTTTTGGCGAGAAAATGCATGGAGTAGAGGTAAAAAAACAAAAGCGACGACACAGAGAGTAATGAGATCATCATTAAAAACTAGAATTCGGTCTATTGGTGTGGTCTGATTTGGGCTGGACGTACGTCGGAACCTTTTCATTAAGTCCGAAAAGTAAATTGTTATTGATTTGTAATTAGTATTCAATCGCAGTAGTTATAGCCATCACTACTGCGATTGAACACTGGTTACACGCTTCAAGGTAATCATTTGCTCTTTCAATCCATTGACCAAATGTTCATAGTTCTTTTCTTCCGCATGCGTGAAAATCCATTTAATTTGTAACACCACAAAGGGGTGATCAGAAGAGCAAACACAAAAGGCAGAATGTATAATTATCCATCAATCCATTTAATTTTCCCTATTATCGTGTTACACTTTTTGTTTTTTTTTTTCGACGTTAAATTGGTCTAGTAATCAATTTTATATTGTCATTATTTTAATAATTTATGCGTTTTTAAAGGGTTAGATCTTCCCAGAGAGATAGTAACTGAATAGATGCGTTTTTTTTATTATTTATTTAAATGATAATGAAAGAAAAAAGAAATTAAGAATTCAATTCAAATTTTGATGGTTCTTTTTTAATAAATGCAAGGTAAATGGAGTTACACAATGACCGTTATTATTTATAGGTAGTTTGATAGAGTTATTTCCATAAATTTGTAATTAAAAACACTTAATACATGTAATTTCCATTATTCACAGAGTATAAATTAAAGATGATTCTGAATTTAAATTTTTATGATATATTACATAAAAACATTTTGATTCGATTCTTAACATGGACACGGTTTTGGCGTGTTTTAGACTGAAGATACTAACTTACGCTGCATTATACAAATTACACTTTGAGAATAAATTATTTAGGGTATCCAAAGAGATCTTATTTTGAGAAGTCAAATTCAGTTTCTGGTGCGTTGGTTTTATCCCTGAGATTCTAGTTCAATCACAAATACAGGGTGAGTTAGCTCTATAAACAGACCCACGATTTTATTAGCTGTTCTATTATGTCAATATTAGTATCCAAAGATGCACAAAGAGGATAGTTTTCAAAAGCCATTATTACTTAATCTGAATTTTGAAAACTGTTAACACTATTTTCTTACAATTCGAAATTAGGGTTTTAGGCTTCAAAATTGAGCTATTGACTGCCTACTACGACATTGTGACCCAATTTTTGGGAATTCTTGAAATATTTCAGTTTGCTTTAATATCCCATCAATAGATTATTTAAAAAATACCCCATAGTGGTCTTTATAGCGCTGACGAATGAAACAATTGTTTTTAGCCATTTTTCTCTCTCGAAATTTCGCGAATTTATCAAATTATTTTTATAATTCAACTGTGGTTTAATAGTAATGTGGTTAATAGTAATATTGTGTGCAAATTTTAAGCTCCTGCGACAACTTATTCCAGATATATCAAGGAATTGCAGTTGCGTTTATAGAGCGCTGTATACGCTTCTAGTTTTGTTGGTAATTAATGATCTTTATCTTAAATTGTAGCAAATAGTAACGTGAATTTAGAAATGTAAAGAACACATAGTTACATAAAGTATAATGTTAACAATAATAATTTATGTATTGTGTTTTTAACTATTTTAATTCTCTAAAATTAAGTAAAATTATATATCAATATTTTATTTTATAAAATTTCAGGGTAAAATACATATAAATATTTTCAATCCACATGAATCTAAATATATGATGAGTTTTTATAGCTATATAAAACAATTTATAAGTTTTAATTTACTGAAAAACTTAATCTTTCATTGTTTAAAAGAGTTTATGGATAATGCTCCAAACACGAGTAAAGTTTTAGAATATAAATGAAACGAGTTTTCAAATAATTTCTTTTTATATAATTTACAATATTTACAATATTTACAATTCGCAGATTTATTTGCTTCTCTCAAAATATGAATAAAAAATAAAAAAAATTATGCGGTACTAAATTTAGTTTTAGCCCTTAATAGAGAAAAGTAACTTTCAAGAGAATTAATCTTTAAAGTTTTTCTATATATCGCAGAAATAGAGCATCATACATTGTATCAGTAATATTGTCATGATATAACTCATCATTTAAATTTAATTTAGAAACTAGAACCAACATTTTAAAAAATTTGCTTTTGTTTATTTAATCGGAAAGAATTGAATATGATTTTTATTACATGCCCGTCTTAAAATTTTTGAAAAAACAAATATACAGTGTGAATTGAGGTTATAGCCGTACAGGTTTATCCTTGATATCTCTGGAACCAAAAGAAGCTGGATCTTCAAATTTACACACAATATAGCTCTTTATAGGTTACAACTAAGCAAATTTGCAAATACTTGAATCAATTTTGCGAAATTGCGAAAAAACAAAAAACCATAAATGCCAAATGGGTCAGCGTTATAGTCGCACCCCCCTTTTCTCCGCTATGGGGTATTATTTAAACAATCTATTGATGGGGGTAGTTAGACAATCCAAAATATATCCAGAATTGCGCAAGTTTGGGTTGCGAAGTCATAGCAGCCTTATTTCGAAAAATGTGAAAATATTACAAAAAATTGTTGAATTGTTACATTGTGTAAATTTGAAGATCCAGCTTCTTTTGGTTCCAGAGATATCAAGGATAAACCTGTACGGCTATAACCTCAATTCACACTGTATATTTGTTTTTTCAAAAATTTTAAGACGGGCATGTAATAAAAATCATATTCAATTCTTTCCGATTAAATAAACAAAAGCAAATTTTTTAAAATGTTGGTTCTAGTTTCTAAATTAAATTTAAATGATGAGTTATATCANGCGGCTATAACCTCAATTCACACTGTATGATACTTTCTTACTAGTAATATCTAAAATTTAAATTTTTTGTAATTGACTATTAGTACAAAGTACTAAATTTGTGTATTATTTTCACAATTTGTGATTGTGTGCGAGTGAAGAATAATCTATAACTAAACAGTGTGTAATTATGAAAGTCTTAATAAACCAAGCATTGATTGGCTATTTAAATGCAAAGGTTTTTGAAAACAGTAGCATATTTTAAAATATTCGTAAAAGAAATTTTCCCTTTCAATACTTCTATGGAGCATGGGGTAGTCTCAACATCAACTAACGTGTTTTGACATTATGGTTATTCTGGACGCTCTGAATGGGATTAATCTATTGGGTTTTCCGATAAGAGGTTTCGTTTTTATATTGTAAAATATCAAGTAATTTTATAAAAATGGCATTCCAAGGGACACAAGATGCTACATTATTAACAAATAAATCATAAAAATACACTAAAAAATATATAAAAAGCTTAACCCCTTGTGCTCGGAATAGCAAACACCTTTGAAGTGTATTTACTGTCAGAACACTCTGACGGGGACAAATTAGAGCATCTTTCTTAATTTTTGAGAAGCAGCACACGCGAGCCGATCAATTGGTAACCCCATTACTTATTCATTGGCTAGGAAATTTGCATGTGATGTTTAAGAGATTCGAATTCATTGTAGCGAAATACTCCGGAAGCAATTTATAAATGGGTTTTGATGAAGATTTAAGCAAAATGATTTTCGCCGGAATTAACATGAAATTTTTGTTATAAAGAGCCATTAAATTTCGTTTCAAATTATGTATTTCCATATTTCACTCCATCGCGGATAAAATCCATAATTGGAATCATTACACACGTAGGTATTACATAGAACAAAAGTGCAAGTGATGAATGGAGCTCATCAACAAAGAGAGGTATAATTTATTAAACTGGATGTAACGTTTTGTAATTCCTCTCTAGCCCAAAGCGATGTCACTTTTATGTGACACAAACATGATATACAAATTAAAACATTAGTGGACAGGCAGCTGAACAAACACACTGCAGCCCGGGGGCATTCATCGTTTCCAGTTGATGAAGAACGGATTGGCATATGGAATTGGTTTCCATTTTGTTACCTTTCCGATTCCACCACATCTCTCTCTCCTCTCGCATTCCATCACCAGCAAAATTCATCAAAATCAGAAACACGTTTAAAAATTGAATTAAACGAATGGGAAAATTCTGAATAATTAATGGGGGCATTTATGAGCTGATTGTGCTTCATTTTAAAAGGCATTATTCTTGATTAGGAAGCGGTTTAGTCGAGCATTCATTGTTTAAAAGCGAACAATTTATACTTCCAAGAGAAAAATGCCTAAATTATTAAATATGGAGCTTTTAAATTAAACTGATTTCCACGACGTTTAAGTGGGAAATCTTTATGGACCTAAGTGTTCAGGCCAGGAAATGTATTGTAATGGCTTGATTTGGTGTTTATTTGTTTTGCAACAAGGGTAATTTTGGTTTTTAATTTTTATGAATTGATGCAAAATGGTTCATGATTTCCTAATCTATTATTGGCTATTGGTTGGTGGGCGACGAACCTGCTCGGAGATTAAAGACATTGTCTACATATAAAATACGCTTCCCAACGTAATTCGCCCTAGCTATCCATTCCTAACACCATTTATGGCCCTAACTAACTTATTGTTATAAATATATAGAAATTTCTCAAAGTAATCTGAGAGGACTTTAGATGGGAAAGGATAAACGTGTTATTAGACCAGCCATTCAGCACCGCACAAAGGTAGTATATATCTGGTCATCTTATAGAATAGGCTTTATGCTATATTTAGGTATTTAGGTAATAGTATATTTTAGTATATTTTATCTGCCTCTGTGTCCTAGTGGTTAGTACCCTGGACACCCTCCTCGAGGTCGTGGGATCAAATCCCGGGCGGATATTTTTCTAGCGCGAAAAAGTTTCCATTTGTGCATATCAATAACATTGCAAAATAACATTCATAGCGAATTATAAATTTGTGATGGCGCAAATAAATAAATGAAATCGGCGGATTGACTGGATCCGTTTACAACCGGTCTTAGGTGCTAATTGACTACTAATACACTGAAAACAAATAGTCATGGAAAGTCTAACACCCGATGGTTGAGGTTGAGACTACCCCACTTTCAGTCCAGGAATGTTGTGGGAAAATTATTATTATTATTATATAATAGTATATTTCGATACAAGTTTTGAAATAGAGGTTGTCACAGCACGTATTTACTATTTACATTTTGACGAGCGCAGCGAGTAAAAATAGATAAATGATTGTTGTAATAACCTATTTCACATGTACATGAACGCTATTTTATGTTATTCTAAAAAAATACCTGTTAATCGATAATTAATAATAAAACCGTTCACAGTGATATTTTCAAATTGTGCAACAAAATGACACAACGAAATTTTTATATTAAAAATTGGTTTTGCCAAAAATATGTAATTTGCGTTAAAAACAGACTACTTTCGTTACGTAATTCAACAAAATATTTTTTCAATAGTTCATATCACTGAAAGTGAATTTTTTCACATTCGTTTCGTAAGGTTAACTTTTCGACAACCATTTGAGTATCAAAAAGTATCATTTTATCGCACTAGTGAAAATTTCGATTTTTTTCGCTTGTTTAATATCAGTTATATTATGAAAAACTTGGATTAACTTAGTGCAATTCAAACGTGTTTCATACAATTCCATTGAAGAATGTTTATATTTTAGTGGCTAATGCTCCATCTAAAAAGTGTATCATAACTACACACTGCTGGATTATACATTTTTCAATTTCAATGTTAGCTTGGAATCATACGAATACTACATTTGTTCTGTTTTCAGTTTTTTGAATTTGTCTCCAATCTTTTTCGACGACTCAACAACTGTTACCGGTCTAGGTCTAAAAGAATTACGTAAACTATGTTATCGAATGCCCTATCTATTCATTTGTTAATATTTCATAATTGGCAATTAAATACTATGTCTAAGAATCATTATTTGTTATGATGTGATTAGCACCATGAACGGATGATTCTATATACTTACGAGAAAGAATTTTCACCGGAATACGTTACCTTTTTCAGTCGCCGATTTTCTCAATGCCGTTGAAAGAGAAATCTCAATTGGTTTCTGAAAAGGGGTTCAATCAATTTAGTCAAAAGTTCTATGTGTGTGTTCGTGTAAATAAAACTCGCGACGGACAGTTGGATGCTAATTTATTTATGGCTGAGAATAGACTGAAGATTACCAATTAAATCAGCGCTCGGTACGCTTTGCAAAAATAAAAGGTGTTTATTTGACGCATTCCCAGTCGAGGGGGCCTGAAGAGAAATACCGGGGATCAAATAAGCCGGAAAGAAGTCGCCGCAAAAACTGTCATTGGATCTGCGCCCGTAATAATATAGAGGCTTTTTTATTGACAAGTTTTGCCACCGAAACAGAACACACACACTACGAAGGAGACCATCCCTTTCTTAACTTTCGCCTGTATCCGTTCATTGAATAGCAGAAAATTAGTGTTGTAGAACGATTCGGTTTATCTCTTCGATTCTATGCTTAAAAAAACTGAAAGATTCGAACAAATAGTATTGACGATATTATTTGTTCAAGAGTTTCGGCCTGAATATTATATTTTGTAAATGTATTTCAAACAAATATTATTTACGGAATGTTATTTATGAAAACGAGTACCGAAATTCGAAAAAAATAATCTGAACAGCACTCGTACCTGCGATTGTTTAGAGCGAACCAATTATGTAACAACGCTTTAACCACTACGTTACTCCGGCCACTCTCCATTAAAAGATTAAATGTAATGTTTTTTGGTTCTGGTTTCTAAATGTGGTTAAATGATTAGTGGAATTAAACATTTATTAGATACATACGTAGTATATGCTGTCGTTTTACTGTGTTATATCGAATAAATTAAACTGAAAGTTTTTTTGAAATTTTACTGAAGTATTGATTGTACTAGCTTAGATCGTTACTTAGCAAATTATTGTTTTTTATTTTTTACTTTTGCAAATAATTTATAAATAAATATGCGGATTTTGTAGAATGTTAAAAATAATCTGGATAACATAACTCAAAAGTAAATATTTTCAATTATGAGAAAACTCATTTAATTCGCGCTTTAGAATTTGCATTGGTCCGTTGTTCCCACATTTTGTTAAAATAACTATTTTGTTTCTAAATTTAAAATTAATAAATTCATTGGATTAAATTAATGTTAGCAGGGATTTCATGAAATTCCACACATTTTATGACATTGACTTTATAAAAACTGTTGAATATTGAATCTATTTGTCCTCGTCCATTTGTCTTTCAAAATGTAAAATTTTCTAGTCCAAAACAAAAAAAAACTGTTTTAAAGGTTAAAGACGGTTTATCTAAATTAATACTAGTTTTGATTGGAAGATGATTCTTTTAACTTGTTTATGTTGAAATGACATTTTAATCAATTTTACATTTCGCATACATAAGTATATAGTCCACTTAACACTTTTAATCTTTTGAATTGATTTGCTACTAAAATATTAATTTGAATTTTAAATTATGTTACCTGGTTTCAGAGTATATTTTATTTATCAATTCTTGTGGTTTTGTGTGTTAAATCTTTATCTTTACAATATATTTACTAAAAAATTTAATTTCATAGTTTCAGCCGACGTATAATTTATAGTTATTTTTTTATGCACTTTTGTAGCTTAAAATTGATATTATGACACTGAAATGTGTTATGTTAAAGTCGTTATTATAGCAAAAGTGCTTTAAGGAATCCTTTAAAGCATATGGGCTTTTTCTTTGGTCGATAAGCATTATTAAACACTTGAGCCTTCTTTTAGGTACTCGCTTTGGTCGTGGCTTAATGTAACCCTTGTGTTTAATTATTATTTATCTTATCGACCAAGTTGTATAAATAACTATTATTGTTTACAAATTATATTTAAACAAATGCCTATGTTTTCATTTTGCTTTAAAAGAAAGAATAATAAATTATATTATTATTAATAATAATTAGAGTTATAATTAAAATTTTTCTAGAGATGCTACTGCTTCTCTCTGAAATGAAAGCAATCCTAAATATTTATTGATGAAATATTATAGTATTGTTAATTGAAATTCTTCTTAAAACCAATTCATTGGTTATTGCTTTAATTTTTGGTAATAAACTAATGTTATGATTTATAATTATATAGTTTCTCATACAGTTATTTGTGAATTAGAAATTTACTAGATATGATTTCTATTTGATGAATTTCTCTTGGTCCTCAATAAATAATTTTCAAGAATACCAAATAAACAGTAAAATTAAGCTATGCACGAGCTTCATTTTTTTGTGAATATGAATGATTAGAAGTTAATACTGATGGTTCGGAGAAACAACGACGCAAGTGCAAATAAAATATCAAATGCCACTAAGTACATAAACATAGCCAGAAACATGTCCTTGACAAAAACATAATCGTAGCTACACTCAGAACTACAAGATGAAGTAGTTTTTCAAGATCCAAACATAAGCTGCGAAAGTCGTCTGATAATTCTCCGGCCTCCATGCCCGATTATGTCAATATCACAAGAAGACTTGTTTATCGATCAAAACAATCTCTTAGATACTTTCAGCCCAAGTAAAGTCCACTGTTTTGGATAATCTGGTAGCTTAGTAAAATATTGAAAATGTAAAAAAATATAAAAGTCTGATCGTTGCCTGTTTTTTAACGATTTCTTTTGATTCGGGCTCTCGGTGCAGAACTCTAGTACCAATGGTCTAATGTTTTATCAATCATTACAAAATGATGAAAAAAAAATTTGGGTATGGATTAAACAGCGTTAAACAATGCTCTGATGTGATCTCATATAATCTTCTTCATTCTTCGAGGCGTTGATGTCTGTTTAATTATTAAAAAAATTTGCCGAAACCTTCGCTTTACTACCCTGATCTGATTTTATTTAAATTTTAGTAGTAGCTATCTAAGAGTACGTTCTTAACGCTAAATACGTTTCTTTGTAAAAGTATTTTCAGAGGGTGAGAATAACAAAAATTTGTCGGACTTCTCCTGTGAATTGTCATTTTTGCACATATGTCATTGTTCCGCTGCTGTACTTTTCGATATATAAATTTTTATAACAATTATAAAATATTAAAAAATTTTAATTGATAAAATCATTTATTTATTTTAAAAAATTGATAACTTGGAAATAATAATGACCCTAGTGAATTATCTTAATCACACACGGAATTCAGCTCCTGAAATTTATTTTATGGATCGTATATTTTTAAGGAAGCATTGCCAAATATGCTGTGGGATTTGAATCAAGAATTATTTTGACAACCCAACATTCTTTATACGAGTATGTCATTAAGGTAAGTCATTTCAGTCCTATATAGCATCATTCTTTGTAAGGTTTTTATTTTTAATAAAAGTTGTTTAATAATTGCATTTACAACAAAGTAAATAAATATGACATTATTAAGCACTGGGGCCCTTTTAAAGAAAAGTTCCCTATGTCTCACAATGCTTATCGACTGTGTTTTATGGAACACTTTAGGAACAAGTTACACAACGTTCGTCATTAAAAACTTTTTTTTATTTTTCCACAAATTAGCAGTTGTGAACCTGTCTTTATTATTTAGCCTATAAAGAAAGATACTGTTTAATTGCACATTTTTTTTATTATATATATACAAATAAAAACTTAAATACCAAAAATTGGGATGAATTTCTTGTTTTTTATTTGCCAAACTAAATTAAAGTTTATCAATGATGACATTTTGGATGATTCGTGTGAGAGCGATCGGCAACCAGTATTAGAACCTTTTAATCAAGCTCCTGGGCCCAATTTGGTTTAGAATATAATTCGTATATAATGAATTTTGTGAATATATTTTTTTGAGACGATCTTTTTCAATAATTACAATATTTTGAAAATATGTGGTTATAATTTATAATTGAATATTTCAATATTCAATAAATCATCATTATAAGTCAGAGAGACATTTTTGTCTCATAGTCCAGTTTTAAAGGTTTTACTCGTTTATATTATTTAACCCATAAATGCCCAGGCGGGCCTTTAAGCACGATAACTTTGTGTGATAATATATAATAGGCTAAATAATTTTTAAAACATTTTTAGTGAAATATGCGAAAGTATCTATCTGTTAGTCATACATTTTTTTATATTTTCAAATATCTTGAAAATTGTGCGATTTATAGCCATTCAAATGGTGAATTTGGGGAAAAAGCGAAAATTAATTGATTTTGAAAATCACTTTTCTCAAAAATTATTAAAAAATATATGCCAATAAAATAAAAGTTAAAAATATTATTTCATAACTCTAAAATATATCTCTTTCCGTTATTAAAAAAATAATTATAAATAAGAAATATTTGTAAATTTTAGAGCTCCTCAAAGTTAGCGTGCCTTTAGGCATTTCCAGGTCTTACGGCCCTTTATATCACCAACAAGACCCCTTCACTAAAATATTTACCCTTAACGCCTTTTAATTAGGTTCAGACTAAACAAATTACGTTAATAATGTATATCAAAATTATGGATTTATTTGATTAATTTATACATAATTTCCCAGCTTTTAAATTAATATATTTTGTTTACTTTTATACATTGTATATTCAAATAAAACATTTTGCAATAAAACTTATTTAATTATGATGAGTGTAAATTTTGTATTGAAGATGTCTGGTTGGTGATATTAGATGCCCGTAAGACCTGGGAATGCCTCAAGGCACGCTAACTTTGAGGAGCTGTACAATCTACAATTATTGCATTTATTTAATTTTTTTTCGGATTCGTGCTTCTGAAAATTATCTTTATTTACAGTATTTTTTCTCAATTCAATAAAAAATCTGGGCATTACAGGATTTAAAATGTTTAATCACTATTTTTAACTATTTTCAGCTTAAATAACTCTTTTACTATAAATCCAGAAATTTTACATAATCGGGATTTATAGATAATAAATGTAAACCTCAATAGTCTTGGTTTTACATTATCGTATAAAAATAATATTAAAGTGGATAAACCTCTTAATTTGACTAATATTAATAGGAAGTACCTATATGTATTTGAAAGGCCCAAG